>CATIWO010059000.1:0-17490 GCA_949673435.1 Macaranga tanarius | reverse complement strand
ATTTATAAGTTGGTGTTTTATTTTGCCAAGTTTAAAAAGATATGATTAAATCGCTAAAATCGCTAAATGTCATGTTTTTTTTTTGCAAATAACCCTTATATTTATTAACGAATGTAAGTAAAGTTAATTTATGGGTTATTTGCAAATAAAATCATGACTTTCATGATTTTAGCGTTTTAATCACATCTTTTTAAGTTTGGCAAAATAAAACACTAACTTATAAATCTTGGCAACTCGGAACACCGGTAGAAATTTCGGCTGCCACGTCAGAAAGTTATCACCAGAATTTCTATCGGTGTTTCGAGTTGCCAAGATTTATAAGTTGGTGTTTTATTTTGCCAAATTTAAAAAGATATGATTAAATCGCTAAAATCGCTAAAGGTCATATTTTTTTTTGCAAATAACCCTTAAATTAAAAACTAATTTATGGTTTGTATATCAAACTTAATTTTATAGTGAAAATTTAAAGCATAATATTTACACATCCCATATATGAACATGTACTCTCCATTCATTTAACTATTTCAAATGAAATAAAATTTTATTATTTAATTTTTTTGAAAGCATTATTTAATTTTGGAATGGAGCCCTAATAGACGATAAGTTAAAATAAAAATAAGGCTAAAGTAGCAATTCACCTCCTGAACTATAACCCAAGGTGCAATTAAACCCAAAACCAATTTTTAGACTATTAAACCCAAAGAGATTGCAATATTGGCTATTAGCCCCAATTTTTCATCACATAAGGAAAGTGTGTTACACTCTCCTTAAAAGAATAAATAAAAAATTTGAAAATATATTTAATTATGAATTAAAAATTAAAATATATAAAAATTATAAAACTTCTTCTTCATCTCCACCGTACCAAACCAATTCCATTGACCCACCGCCTCTTCCTCTGTTTCTTGCCACCTTCTCTTCCTCTGCCAAACCCAAAATCTTCCTCTTCTTTAACCCCAATTATTACTCACTTTCTAACCCTAACTCTCAATTACATAGAACTGCTTTCTTTTGCTCTACTACCATTTTTTCTATTTTTTCTTGTAGAATATGGCACCGTCCATCACCATTCATTTTCAACATAACTCTAGTTTCTTGCACGGAAACCATTCTTTAGCTCCATCTGATCATCAGAACAACAATACTTGTGTTGGGCCCTACTCCATCTCCATCTCCTGCGATTTTGATGTTTCTAAATAGAAAAGATGGACGATTCGCTCTGCTAATTCCCACCATTCTTGGATGGCTATAGCGAAGCAGCCTGCCAGGAGATTTTTTGATGATGATCATGGTGATAATGATAATAAGGCGGCGGTGACGATTGTTTATGAGAAGCTGGATAAGTGGATGGAGAATTCAGTGGCAGAGATTGTTAAAAATTTAAAAGAAGCACCTTTGTTAGTTCATGTTTACAATAAAGGTGGCGGCCAGACGACGACATTGAAAACTGAGAAGTCAGTGGAGGAGGAAAATTGGAATTGGATGATAGATAAATGGGGGAGAAAAGAGACCTCTGTGCCTGAAGGAGTTATATTTGTTGAACAATTAACCATGCATTTGATTTCATCTTGTGAAGGATTTGAGTTCTCTACTGAATTAACTCGCCGATGACTCTTGTGGAGGTACTCCACTGAGTCAGACCAGATTACGCAGTAAAGCCACTAGTTCAAAAATTAAGTGAGATGGAGAGTGATGTAGGAGAGGTTGCGCTAATGGTGGTACAGACATTGTTAACAGAGCCTAGTAGTGTAGCCCATACAACAACTGTAATTGTGGACAATAAGGGCTAGAGCTCTTCCATAAAATGCTAAAGTACAACCAAGTAAGTAACCCATTGTTTCAAAGGTCAGAGAGGATCCTTATACTTTCGATCCATCACTGCCTCTGTCCACCTACACCGGCAATACTCATTTTACTGTTGTTTCTTTTTCTTCTTCATTCTCTTAATTATTGCCATATATAATTGCTGAATCAAGGTATTTATTAATTGGGAAATTTTATTTTTCCTTTTTATTGATATTGTTATTGATTTTATATGTTTTTGTTGTTAATTTTGTTGGTGATGCTTCTAGCGGTTAAATTTAGTGGCAACGATGGTGGTGTAAGTAATACTGTTGGTGACGGCGATGTTAGGGCAATGAAATTTTTTTTTTTAGTTCCGACAGTATGTGATGTTGCTGATAGTGCCAAACAGTGGTGATGGGCAGTCGAGTGCAAATGGTGGTGTTGATGATAATAGTTATTGAAGTGGTTGTGGTTGTTTTGGGTGATAATGATTTTATAGTGGTGGTAATTTTTTATAGTTGCGATGGTGGTTGATAGTAGTATTACTACTGATGATGGTGGTTTTGGCATGGTGGTGGCTGGTGGTACCAGTGGTAATGATGATGGGTGGGTATGGTATTTAAATAGTTTTTAGGAAGAACGGTTATGTTTTTCTCAAATAAAATAATAAACTTAATTTGATTAAGGAGAAAAAAAATAAAAAGGAAAAGATAATAATAATAATAATTTTTTTTTACTTCAATCACTTAACGGAGAGCGAGAAATTCAAACAAGGAGAACAAGGGGCTAATAGCCAATATTGCAATCTCTTTGGGTTTAATAGTCCAAAAAATTAGTTTTGGGTTTAATTGCACCTCGGGTTATAGTTTAGGGGGCGAATTGCCACTTTAGCCATAAAAATAAGGATTTTGATGGGTAAAATTTTCCAATGGTTAACTTTATTTCTGTTTTAAATTGGTTCCATAATTTTAATTTTTATCTTTTTAGTTACGTAACTTTTATTTCTGTTTTAAATTGGTACATTCACTATATTTTAAGTCCTTCAAATTTTACATAAAAATTCTTTAATCCTCCAGATATTAAGTTTTTCAATTTAATCCAAAATATAAAAAATTTAGAAATTCACTTTCTTTTAAACTCTAATATCACTCATATACTTTGTTAACTACAAATAATATAATTTTTTTCTTTTTATTTTTGAAAATTTTTTATTTTTTTTGAAACAAAATATTTTTGATGATCCAATTTTTTTTCTTTTGATAAAATTTAGAATTTTTTTTTTCTTTCTTCTAAAATTAGATCGAAATTATACACACACACACACACACACACACATACATACATACATACAAACATTATTTTATTAACAATAATTTTTAATAATTTTTTTATTCCTTATTGTTAATATTTAGGAATTCATTATATGCAATATTTATATTTCAAACTCTACTTTCATTAAAAAAATTGCAATTATTTCTACTTTTTATTTCTCAAATATATTTTCAATAATATTTTAGTATTTTTATAGATATATGTATAATTAGTTACAATTTATTCATTTTATGTATTTATATTTAAAATAGGAAAGAAACCATTAATGGAAGTAAGACTATCAACTTATTAATAAGGTAATTTTTAATAGAAGTAACTAAATATTTAGACCATTAGATGTGTTATAATTAATGGTTGAAATTTTGTGTAAAGCATATTAATTTTACATATATGCGAGTACGTATGTATATATATATTTCTAATTTCGATCTAATTTTAAGTTATAAACATTTATGAAGAAAAAAAAAATATATTATTTGTATTTAACGAAGTATATGAGTGGTATTAGAGTTTAAGAGAAAGTAAATTTTTAAATTATTTGAATTTTGGATTAATTTGAAAAATTAAATGTCTTGAGGGTTAAAAAATTTCTATGTAAAATTGAAGGACTTAAAATATAGTGAAGGCACCAAATTGAAACAGAAATAAAAGTTAAGTAACTGAAAAGATAAAAATTAAAATTAAGGAACTAATTTGAAACAAAGGAAAAACTTAAGTAACTATTGGAGAAATTTACCCGGATTCTGATAGACGTCACTCCTATCGATGTTTATAGGTAGAAGAAGATAATTTTTTTTTTGCAAAATTACAGTTTTACTCCCCTCTTTATCTGATGATACAAGATAGCAATTAAATTAGGAAGAGATATTTTAATAATTGGTCCTTACAGCAACACATTGTTCATGTAGCTAATAACAACATTTAACTTTTTCCTAAAAGTACATATTTTCTTATCATTCAGACTTCCATGAATCATTTAACTTTAGTCATATAAAAAAGTATACTATATGTTGGGAGGAAGGAAATGAAGATAACTACAAATGTAAATCAACAAATTCTTTCAATTTTATTACAACTATATATATATAGGACATAAATAGTCATACAATAATACACAAACCAAGCACATGAAATCATTCTTTACTCCTTATTTTATCATAAGTAGCATTAGCTCATTAATTTCCAAAACACCACGCAATTTACAAGTCTGATTACTGCTACTGATCATCAGCTCATAAAATAGAGTCACATCACATATCAGATTTCATAGCCTTGACATCCTTACCAGAAGAACCTTGATCAAATGTTAATAATCTTAGGATGCCTCTTATGCTCTTCAGTAAATTTAGGCACAGTTATCCTCAACACCCCATCTTCAAGATGAGCCTTAATATGATCCAAATCAACATTGTTAGGCAATCTAAACTACCTCTGAGACTTACCATTAGTCATTTCAGCTCTATGCCATTTCAGCTCTATGCCATTTCTCACCTTCAATGCCTTCTTCTTCCCCTTTCCTCTCCCCACTAATCCTCAACACCCTGTGCTCTTCCACCTCTATTTTAATATGATATTTCTTGATCCATGGAATGTCCCAGGAGATCACATGTGCTGTTGGTGTTTCCTTCCAATATGCTCTTACTAGTGCAAGTGTTTTCACTCCTTTTTGGATTGTTAATGGAGTCTGTTCAAGAATCCTAAATTGATCCTCAAATAGGATCATAATGTCTAGTAAAGAAGATCTTGTATATGGTATTAAGACATTGGCTTGGATTGCCATAAGAATGATTAGAGTTGAAATGACTAGAAACATATTAGTTTTTGGGTTTGCCATTCTTTTAGATGTGAAGATACAAATTTGTAAGGAACAAGTTTGTGTACGTGGAGGGCAAAAGATAAGTTTTTAATAGCGATTTTCTGAGGATTGAGTTCTAAAAAAAGTGTTGATTTATATTTACAAGGAAAAATTGAGAATTGGTGTTTGTAATTTTCAATTTTTGCTATTCTAATTGTTAGAATTTTTTTTTAAAACGAATGCCTAAACTCATTATGTTTGTGTCATTTAAATGGTTGGTGGCCGAAATGCCTTGTCAGCTCCTGTGAGCATCACTATTTACTAAATGATATGCCACATCACAATCCACTTATAAAGGACATGTTATTTATCAAAAATATTCTTCATTCTTCTCTTCTTCTCTTTTTTAGGTTGGGGATTTGAATTGTTAAAAAAAAAAAAACATAAGATGTAGAAATTGATGAGGGGGAGGAAGATAAAGGAGAAATTGAGTAATAATGGAAGAAATCATTTTCAATCAATTATAAGCATTTTCAACCAATTATTTTTGGTGTCTTAATTCTGAAGACCATAAGCTTATTCTAGACTTCTTCTCTTAGGCAAAGAACTCGGATAAACTTTCATCTTCATCCTCTTCTTCTTCTTTCTCCAGTGCAACTGAAGAGAATAACAACAAGAACAAGAGTTCTACTTCTTTTAACCTTAAAATACTGAGTTGGTTTGGTCTCTCAAATGCCATTGATGAGTCTTTTGATAATTTTTAAAAAACTGAGTCAAAATTACTTATCTATAATTAGTAATTTGGCTTTTTTAAACTATACATATTCTTAAGATTCATTTATTTAATTTTAAGTTAAAAATATTTTATTTAGTAAATAAAATGGAGAATTGATAAACTCTCCCAAAAAGTGGACAGTGTTTTCCTCCTCTCTTAGCTAGGGTTAGGGTTTTCAAACCCTAACTAAGATTTATGTTTTCTTGTCAATTTGCTTCTCTTCCTTTTGTGAAGGATCTCTGTTAGGTCCTAGAGGCTACTCAAGAGGGGGGGGGGTGAATTGAGGTTTAAAAACTTTTGTTGAAAATTAAGCTAACTTTCTAAAGCTGGTACAGAGAAATCAGAGAGCTAAAAAGAGTGTACTGACTTGAAGTTAAAAGCAAGATGACAATTGAAAAACTTAGCTTTAACTCAAACTGAATGACATTAAAAAAAGAGCAAACTAAATCATTGAGCATCACAATCATCACAAAAAAATCTAAAGAGAGAGCAACACAACATAAGGATTTTATCGTGGTTCGGCACCACTTGCCTTCATCCACTCCCTAAGGAAACATCCCTGAGATTTTTCATACTATAATCTATCTCTTTTTATAGGTAAGAGACAAACCTTTTACAGCCTTACTACTACCCTTTCCCAAGTTACTGCCAAGTCTGGTTTTGTTAGCTCCAGCAACTATTCCCCTTCTGGTTTTTCCTAATAGCTCCAGCAACTGCATACATGCACTGGTTTTTCCTAATAGCTCTAGTAACTGCAACCACTGGTTTTAGCTAGTTCCAGTAACATACACTCATTCCTCTCAATGGTGCCTCTCAAGCTAACCGCAGTAGTTTGAGGTTGGTGTGTGTTTTTGTCTCTCACAAAGACATGGTTACACAATTAAAGATCTATAGGTTTTTAAGAGAGATGAATACTCCAGGAAGCACAAAAATAATATTTGAGTTCTCTCTCCAAAAACAACAAGCAAGAAAAGCAACAACCACACTCATAACACACACAAAAGATTTTTGAAAGAGATGAATTTATAGGTGTCTTCCAAAGGTGAGTTTGCCCTATTTTTCAAAAATCAAAAGAAGTATTGTTGTTGAAATCCACACAAAAAGCAATCATTTGAAGACATGTGCTTAGTTCAGGATAAAATCAGCTTCAGATCAGAGATAAGCTTTTCTACTACAGAGCCCTAAAAAGTTCAGAGTCAACTTTCCAAAAATAGGCTGGCAGAAGGTTGCTTGTGAAAATCACATATAAGACATTTCCATTTTGGTGCAAAAGCTTTCTTGATATAACAAAAAGCAATTTTGTTCTTTTATAAGCCAACTTTCAACAAAGCTCAAAATGGAATTGTTTTAACTAAAAAATTTTCTCAAAAATGGTTTTTGCAATTTTTGAATAAAATAAATTTTTGGCTTCCAGGAAATAATTTATCTCTTCTTTACCCTCACATAATTTCTTAAATTACTAAAATACCCTTCTTCTTTCTTCATGAGCCTCAATGTCTCCTTGCATGGGCTTGCTTGGGCTTCATCATCAAAATTAGGCTTGTTGCAATAAAGTTTTGAACTTTTATTTGTTAACCCCTTCTAATAATATCACTTGCAAGAAATTCATTAGTGCATAAATATTTATCAACCATTGTCATAGCCAAAATTAAGGGTTGTAACATTGAGGTCAACAATCTCCCCCTTTTTGGTGATGATAAATACTTTGATAAATATTTTTTAATAAATAATAATGCAAGCAATAAAATGATCATGTGATGATGAATGATATGCCAAAAACACTTAAAGTAAAGGAAGATAAAATAAAATGAAAAATAAATTCAAAATAAAGTGAAAGAGAATAAAATAAAAATAAAGTGAAGGAGAATAAAAAAGAGTAGAGGAAAAGCACAAACAAAACAACAAAAACAAAAAAAATTAATTTAAAGGAAAGAAAAATAAACACAAATTAAATTAAAAGAAAGCTCCCCCTTAGTCGGTGCCCGAAATAAAAACAGCTCTCCCTGAATACATGGCCAAATATTTTCGAAAGAAAAGGTGCCAACTAGAAGTTATAGGATTTCACTTTTGAATACAGTAAGCTAATGTTAAATTAGATTAGGTATATCAAAAAGGCTATTGCATGTGATCATAACGAGTATAGAGCAAGCATAATAAATCGTATAGTATCAACAAAAAATTGGGCAGTGGGTAGAAAGGAAATAAATAAGAGTCCAAAATAGACAAGGCAAAAAATATATATAACTCTAAAGGAAACAAGAGTAGAGTCATAATCATAACTAGCTAGTAATATAGCAAATAAGAAAAATAAACAATCCGAATAAGAAGAAAAATAAGCAGTCCTACTCCCCCTTTTGTCATCATCCAAAAAGCATAACAAAAAAGAAAAAGAAAAAGGGGAATCAAGCAGATAAAGAGTCCAACATACCAAAAATTAAATAAGCAACTAAACCTAAGATATGCATGAACTGATAAAAGGACCAAAATGCGACCTAGTCCTAGAGACCAATAAGCTAAACTTCTTCGGGCTTATCCACTGAACCTAGTTCACCAGGCTTAACAGGTTTGGTGTGAAGAACTGAACTGGCCCTAGTAATGCACTTAGGAGGATAAGGTAGTTTGGAGGAGGTAGGCTTAGGAGAGGAGTGGGTCTGAGAGGCTGATGGCTGTGCAGTCTTGACAGGAAGTTGGGGCTCGAGAACTGATTTCTCTGCAGATAGAATAGCTTTTTATGGATCAGCAGGCTTGGAGGTAGCAGATTCCTTGTCGACTTTTTGTAACAGCTCATCGAAGTCATCCTGACAGCGCTTGATAAACTGAGCAAACCAGTCTTTGAGAAGAGGAACCATCTCGGGAGTTGGCTGAGGCAGTGATATAGCCTTGACTGGTGAGATTGATGGTGCCAGTTTGCTGATTTCCCTACTTGGCTCATGCTCAGCTGTGAAGTTAAGGTCTAGCTCTTTAGTGACCACTTGTTTCCCTTTCTCAGCACTCAACTTAGCCTTCTTAGCTTCTTGCTTTTTTCAGCTTCAGTTTCTGATCCATAATCACTAGCCTTGGCAATTTCTTTGCCTTTTCCACCTGTCTTCTTTTTCGGCTTCAGGGAGCTACTTGCAGAACTTGATAAACTCTTAGAAGATGGGGTGGAGTCACTATCAGCAGCCTAGTTTGAATCAGAGGACTGATTCTATTCCTCATCATTGCCAGTAGATGGACTGATGCGGTCAGTGGCCTGCTCACTGCTGCTGCTAGCTTCCTTTTTCTTTTCTTCCTTGACCCTTTTTATTTTCATTACAAATAACTTTAAAATTTTCTCAATTATACCAACATGCACATATACCTTATCTTTAAGATCAACTTTCAAGAATTGAAACAAATGTGTCAATAGCATAGCATATGGTAGTCCCTTAGCCTTTGTAACACTAGTCATCAATCCCAACATCAAGTAGCAAAGATTAAATCTCCTAGAGTGTGTGAGATGCCACATCAAGCATAGTTCAAGGCTACTTACAAAATCGAAGCTTCCGGCCTTTGGAGTAATGAAATGAGTGATAAACTTGTGAGCAATCTATAAATTGGTTTGGATTGTAGCCGAGCTCACATTATCATTCTCGGCCAAGCTAGGATTCCCGGTCACCTTCCTTTTGAACCGTTTCTCATTGTAGTCTTCCACCTTTCTCACATCGCCCCTCTTTGAGATTTTTGAAGTTTTGTTAGGGACTTTGTAGGCTCGGGCCATGTCATCAAGGGTAATGGTGTAGCTTTTGCCCTTGAGAGTCACCTTGCATTTCTCATCACCAAGTGCTTTGATTGAACTATAGAACTCTCTCACAACCCTCTCATACACCATAGTTTTGAGTTTGATAAAACTAACTCATTTTTGTGCTTTAAACCATTCAACAAAAGGGAAGTCCTTAGATTTGAAATAGCTCCAATCAATGAATTTTGAGGGGATGATTTTGTTAACCGAGCTCTTCAACTTAACCCCTTGAATCGGTTGCTTCCCTTCCTTATTCGAAAGTTCTTTCTTTTCTCCTTTATGTTCTTTCTTGGCTTTCTTTTTCTCCATTTTGGTGCTACTTGAGCTTGATTCATGAACCCGTTTGCTTCTTTTTCCCATGATTGAGTGCCTTTGGTTTGGAAAGAAGATTTAGGGTTTGAGGGGTGCAACAATGGATTTTGATAGAATGAGGAAGATGAAGTGAGTGTCAAAGAAAAACAAATTGGCCAAGTGAAGGGTTTTTCAAAATTTGAAAGCAAAAAGAAGATTGGCTTTTTGAATTTTTTATAGAGATAAGACACTGGAAGACCCAGTCCATAGGTTAACCCAAACAAGTTTAATTTAAATAATAACCAAAACTAGCTAACTAAATGGACTTTTAGTCAATTCATGCAAGACTAAGTTTGGAAGTCTTACCAATTTAAGGAAGTTGGCCCTATATCCAATAAAGTGGAGGTTTCCTATAGAAAAGAGCTAACTTGTTTCTTTTGAGAATATGATCACGTGAACAATAAAAAATATAAAGTAAAAGGTCATTCAAAGTAAGAAGAAAATCAACCACCTAGATATACTCAATCTAATAAAATATTATTTTGTCCATATTCAAAAATTTAATCCAAAACTAAAAGATAACATTATTCAAACAAAAATAGTTATCCAAGTAAATTTGTAAAGAGCCATTTTAATTTAGAACACCCAACTAAATGAGGATTAGCACAAATAAAAATATATTATAAATATATAATTTTTTTTTAAAAAAAATACGAAAAACACAAACAAAAAAGAAAAAAATCAAAAATAAGAAAAACAAACAAAATAAAGGAAAAGAAATGTGAATGCATAAAGGTAAGGTATGAAAAGTAGATAGACATGCATATGCACTAAAGAAAAAAATGCAAACAAGTAAAAATAAAAGACACAGTAAAACGGAAAAGCTAATTTATGCAGGCTCAAATTCATTAGACCAAGTTCTCTGCGAATCTTGCAAAACTGGTCTTCTCCCAAAGGTTTTGTAAAGATGTCAGCAAGCTATTTTTCAGTTGGTACAAATACTAGCTCAATATTCCCATTTTGAACATGATCCCTAATGAAATGATGTCTAATCTCTATATGCTTAGTTCTTGAATGCAAAACAGGATTCTTAGACAAATTTATGGCACTTGTGTTGTCACACATAATAGGGATATGTTTGTACCTTAAGCCAAAATCTTCAAGCTCTTGTTTGATCCAGAGTATTTGACCAACACAACTTCTAGCTGAAATGTATTCAGCTTCAGTAGTAGAGAGAGCTACAGATGTTTGCTTCTTGCTGAACCAGGACACCAGATTAGCTCCAAGGAACTAGCATATGCCTAAGTACTCTTTCTATCAACTCTACTACCTGCAAAATCAGCATCACTATACCCAAAAAGATTAAATGAAGTGTCTTTAGGGTACCATAGACCTAAGTCTTTAGTTCCCACAAGGTACTTGAAGATTCGTTTCAAAGCTAATAAATGTGATTCCTTAAGGTCAGCTTGGAAACGGGCACAAAGATAAAAACTAAAGTGAATATCATGCCTACTTGCTATTAAATAAAATAGTGAGCCAATCATACCTCTGAACATCTTGCTATCAACACTTTTACCTTTTTCATCTTTCTCTAACTTGACTGTAGTGCTTATGGGAGTTTTAGCTGTCTTAGCTTGATCCATCTTGAACTTCTTAAGTAGCTCTCTGGTGTACTTAGACTGATTTATGAAAATCCCATCTTTGTATAGTTTTATTTGAAGTCCAAGGAAGAAGTTCAGTTCCCCCGTCATGCTCATCTCAAACTCACTTCTCATTATTTCTCCAAAGCTTTTGCTTAGCTCATCATTGGTTGAGCCAAACACTATGTCATCAACATACACTTGGACTATCAAGATATCCTGAAGCTGATTTTTAATGAACAGAGTTGTATCCACCATTCCTCTTCTAAAGCCATTCTCTAGTAAAAACTTGCTCAATCTTTTGTACCATGCTTTAGGAGCTTGCTTGAGACCATACAAAGCTTTGGTTTATAATAGTCCTCAAAACTAGGAGGCTGTTTCATATAGACTTTTTCATTTAAGTACCCATTTAGGAATGCACTCTTCACATCCATCTGATAGAGCATAAAATTCTTGTGACAAGCAAAAGCACAAAGCATCCTAGTTGCTTCAATCCTTGCAACCGGTGCAAATGTCTCATCAAAGTCAATTCCTTCCTCTTGGTTGTAACCTTGAGCAACTAGTCTAGCTTTGTTCCTCAACACATTTCCATGCTCATCAAGCCTGTTTTTTAATATCCATTTTGTTCTAATGATGGAGTGATCCTTGGGTCTTAGTACAAGTTTCTAAACCTGATTCCTTTCAAACTGATTCACCTCCTCTTGCATTGCCACAAGCCAATTGTCATCTTGTTAAGCTTCGTCAATTGACTTAAGCTCTATTTGAGAAACAAATGCCATATTTCCCATCAACCTTCTAAGCTCTCCCCTAGTCATCATTTTCTCATTAGGATTTGATAAAAATGTTCTTTTTGGAATGGTGTCTATGATATCTCCATTCCTTTGGTAGTTCACTGTGAGGTTCGACAAGTTGATTTCTCTGTGGCGTAGCTTCATGAACTTCCTGATTGTCTTCAAGCTGAATAGTCTGATCAGTGCACTCAACATAAGTTTGAACTTCCTTTTGTACTTGATCTTGATCATGTTCTTTCTCATTGTTGGATGGTGACTCAATACCTACAAGATCATCATCAACATCTCGACTTGATAGAGATTGGTTAGATTCCTTAAAAACAACATGAATAGATTCTTCAACAACAAGAATTCTTTTATTGAAGACTCTATATGCTCTACTATTCTCAGAATAGCCTAGAAAGATTCCTTCATCAGTTTTAGCATCAAAATTACCAAGCTGATTCTTATTATTATTATGAACAAAGCATTTACACCCAAAAACTTTAAAATATCCTACATTAGGTTTCTTACCTTTCCATAGTTCATATGGAGTCTTTTTCAAGGAAGATCTTATCAGTGCTCTATTTAGGATATAGCAAGCTGTATTTATAGCTTCATTCCAGAAGTATTATTGCAGGTTAGCTTCATGGATCATTGTTCGAGCTACTTCTTGGAGAGTTTGATTCTTTCTTTCAACCACTCCATTTTACTGAGGAGTTCTTGGAGCAGAGAAGTTGTGCTTGATCCCATGTTCATTATAAAAATCTTCAAAGGATTTATTGTCAAATTCCCTTCCATGATCACTTTGAATAGTCATAACATTAACTCCCTTTTCAGTTTGGATTTTCTTGCAAAGATGAACAAACTTGTTAAAAGCCTCATCCTTGTGAGCTAGGAAGAGGGTCCAGGTAAATCTTGAATAATCAAAAACAATAAAAAAAGTATAAGATTTGCCTCCTAAGCTAGATGGGGAAATGGGTCCAAACAAATCAAAATGTAAAAGTTCAAAAGGTCTGGAAGTTGAAATCACGCCTTTAGATTTAAAAGAAGATCTAGTTTGTTTGCCCATTTGGCAAGCATCACAAACAACATCTTTTTCAAATTTCAGCTTGGGTAAGCCTTTCACAAGCTCATTTTTTACTAGCTTGGAAATCTGTTTCATGCCAGCATGACCTAGTCTCCTATGCCACAACCAACTATCATCAACTAGAGAAGCTAAGCATACATCAGAATTATTTAGACTATCAAGATCAACCAGATACACATTTTCATTCCTACTACCCATAAACAAAGTATGATTGTCATGCAAACTTTGAACTTCACAATAAGTGGGTTCACAGATCACTCTCATGTTCTTATCATATAATTGACTTACACTGAGTAGGTTGAACTTCAAACCTTTCACAAGAGAAACATCTTCAATTTGTAGTCTTGATCCAATGATTCCTGAGCCGATTATTTTAGCTTTACTGTTGTCTCCAAAGCTGACTGTACCTTTGTCTTTTAGCTCCAAATGGGTGAACTTTGATTTATCACCGGTCATATGCCTAGAGCAAGCATTATCCATGTACCACTTGTTTTGCACTTGCTTACTCCTCAGGCAAACCTGCACGAAATTACTTAGCTTTAGGTACCTAAACTAAATTGGGTCCTTTTAGGTTAGCATCAGCAGTTTATCTAGTAGCTTTTGGTACCCATACCAAATTAGCCTTGGAAATATTTTTCTTATAAGAACAAAATTTCACAATATGACCAAACTGATTGCAATAAAAGCATATAACATGAGAATGTGTAGATGATGATGCTATAACAAAGTGGTTCTCATGCTTGTTAGCTTTTACAACATTTGTATAGCCTAATCCTTATTTTCCATTAGAAAAGAGTTAATTTCCTAAGAGAGCATCAAGATTCTGTTTTTCCTTGGTAAGCTTCTCAAGATCTTTATTGAGACAATCTACTTTCTTTTGTAATTCTTCATTCTCTTGCAAGAGAACTAGATTTATATTAAAAGTAGTTTCAAGTTCCTTTTTTAAGGAATCAGCTTCAGAGACAGCAAGGTCTAGCTTCTTAGAAGCTTCAACATAAAGATTTTGAGCATGCATCTCTTTCTCTCTTAGTGTATCAAGATCAGCTTTTGTCACATCACACATGCATTGTTCTTTTTCAGATTTTAATGCTTTGAGCTCTTTCTTAAGTGAACTATATTTTTTGGTTAAGTTTCTGAATTCCTTATACAGTTCACTAAAGGCACATTCAAGTTCATCAAAGGATAAGGGATCAGAAGAAATTACCTTAAATGATGAACAGTTGAGGGGATCAGCTTTAGAGGTCTCAGTAGTCTCAGAATGTTGACTGGCATTAGCTTAGCTGGTGTCAATTGATTCTAAAGCCATAAAATTTGCAACTTCTTTGGAGTCTTCATCATTGTCACTGGAACTGGTACCATCACTATCACTCCAGGTTGCCACCATAGCTTTATTGGATTTTTCTTTCTTCATTTTCTTCTTCAGCTTGGGACAGTTAGCTTTGAAATGTCCTAGTTTATTTCATTCAAAGAAAGTGGTTTCAGTGATCTCCTTTTTAGTCTGATATTCTGAGTTTGGCCTGAACATCTTCTTTATATTTCTCTGATATATTCTTCCACCCTTCTTGAACATTCTTTTGAATCTCCTAGTGATTAGCACCACTTCATCATCTTCGAAGCTAGTTGAGTTATATGAGCTTGATTCCATTTTCAAGGCATTGTCGCCTTTCTTTTTCTTCTCTGTGGAGGTGTCCTTGGACTTTCCCTTCATCGTCATCTTCTGAGTGAGTAAAGACCCGATTAGCTCATTATAAGAATAGTTTCACAGATCTTTAGCTTCAAAAAGAACTGTCACTTTAGTTTCCCACTTCTCTGGTAGGGATCTGAGAATCTTCTTCACCATTTCTTCCTCAGGGAGATTTCTTCCAAGATTCTTCAGTGCATTGACAATTTCACTGAACCAGGAGTTCATTGAGGAAATGGTTTCATCAGCTTTCATGAAGAATAGCTCGTATTCCCTCTATAGCAGGTTAATTTTGGACTCCTTAACCTGATTTGTTCCCTCATAAGTTATCTCAAGTTTGTCCCACACTTGTTTAGCTGAAGTGCATATTGAGATCCTATTATACTCATTTACATCAAGAGCACAATGAAGCATGTTAAGAACTTTAGCATTTTGCTGGACTAGTTTCTAGTGAGCTTTTGAATATTGTGATTCAGGAATAGGAAGCTCATTTCCATCAACATCTTTTTTAGTAGGAATAGAAGGTCCTATAAGAATGATTTTTCAGCATTCAATATCAACAGCTTGAATGAAATTTTTCATTATATTATTCTAGTATTCATAATTAGTTCTAGTGACAAGTGGTGGTCTAGAAATGGAATTCCCCTCGGGTAGTCTGGAAGCACTAGGAACAGCACTTGGGCTTACAGCCATATGGATCTAATAGTAAGAAAGTCCTGCTTTGATACCAATTATTAGGTCCTAGAGGTTGCTCAAGAGGGGGTGAATTGAGGTTTAAAAACTTTTGCTGAAAATTAAGCTAACTTTGTAAAGCTGGTACAGAGAAATCAGAGAGCTAAAAAGAGTGTATTGACTTGAAGTTGAAAGCAAGATGACAATTGAAAAAATTAGCTTTGACTCAAACTGAATGACATTAAAAAGGAGCAAACTAAATCACTGAGGATTACAATCATCACAAATAAAATCTAAAGAGAGAGCAACACAACACAAGGATTTTATTGTGGTTCGGCACCACTTGCCTACATTCACTCCCCAAGGAAACATCCCTGAGATTTTTCACTCTATGATCTATCTCTTATCATAGGTAAGAGACAAACCTTTTACAGCCTTAGTACTACCCTTTCCTAAGCTGCTGCCAAGTCTGGTTTTGTTAGCTCCAGCAACTATTCCCCTTCTGGTTTTTCCCAACAGCTCCAGCAACTACAAACATGCACTAGTTTTTCCTAACAGCTTCAGCAACTGCAACCACTGGTTTTAGCTAGCTCCATCAACTATGCACTCATTCCTCTCAATGGTGCCTCTCAAGCTAACCATAGTAGTTTGAGGTTGTGTGTGTTTTTGTCTCTCATAAAGACATGGTTACACAATTGAAGCTCTATGGGTTTTTAAGAGAGATAAACACTTTAGGAAGCACAAAAACAATATTTGAGTTCTCTCTCCAAAAACAAAAAGCAAGAAAAGCAACAACCACACAAAAGATTTTTGAAAGAGATGAATTTATAGGTGTCTTCCAAAGGTGAGTTTGCCCTATTTTTCAAATATCAAAAGAAGTGATGTTACTGTAATCCATACAAAAAGCAATCATTTGAAGACATGTGCTTGGTTCAGGATAAAATCAGCTTCAGATAAGAGATAAGATTTTATGCTACAGAGCTCTAAAAAGTTCAGAGTTAACTGATTAGTGTGAAAAACACATGTTTTAAGCACTCTATTTTATTGCATCTTAGGCTAATTAGTTGCATTAGTTAGTTAGTTTAGTTATTTTGTCTTAATTAGTAGGATTTATTTGTTTTTAGATAATTTCTTTTGTGTTTTATTTTGTAGTATGAATTTGGATGAAGATTGGATCAATCCTTGAAGTGTGGATAGGCTAAAGACTCAAGATAAGGAGTTATCTTTGTTGGGGATGAGCATGGCCGTGCTTAATTGTTGCATGGCCATGCCTAAGAGTGATTTTTGGCCATGCTACAGGTGGCACATCCATGCCAAAATTGCGCACGGCCGTGCCACTCACAGAGCTCAGCACAAGTTTGTTTCTTATGCAACCATGCCATTTTCTTGCGCACCCATGCCTGACTTATGTGATAGCCCACGAAATGATAATTTTCAGCTAAAGATTGGATAGATAGGTACTTATCTCTTATCTTTTGATTAGATAGAGTTTGAGAGGGGTTAGATTACCTTTCTTATTAGGTCTTTAGGCCTATAAATAGGACCATTTCATGTTCATTTGGGGGTTGTTCTGCTTTACTTCTTATTTTTGGATTATACTTTTGTTCTTGTTTCTAGTTATTTCAAAATATATTTTCATTTGTTTAGTTTATAGTAGAAGTGATACTTGGCTTGAAGTTAGAAGAGCAAGGCTTCTTGACATCATTGAAAAGGGGTTTTTCTTGTATCACTCTCTTTTATTTATTACAATGTTCAGAATTGTTTTCATTTCTTATTTGTTTTCTTTTCTCTTTAACATGAGTAGCTAGATCTTTTCTAGGGTTCTTATTCTAAATTGACCATGTGCTTATTGTGATTATGTTAGGTTGCTAGATTTAATTCATTGGTTGTTGTTGAACT
>CATIWO010058982.1:0-74839 GCA_949673435.1 Macaranga tanarius | reverse complement strand
ATATTTTATTTAATATTTTTATAATAAATATATATGACTCGGTCGGTTTGGTTATTTTCAGTTTTCCAACTTGAAAACCGAAATTAAACCGAACCAGTCAGTTATATATTTTTAAAAACCGAAATTGAACCGAACTTAAATATAACCGTTCGGTTCGGTCTGTACAAAACGCTACTCCCAGTAGCGTTTTGTACAATTTGACCGTCCGGGTTGGTCAAATTCACCATAAATTGGTAATTTTTTTCCATTTCACCCTAAAAAATGAGAATTACTTTTTAAACTACCCTAAAATGGGAATAAAAAATATTTTTTACCCTAAATTGGTAATTGTCCCATATAATTATCTATCTATATACTTGTAATATACTACATGCATATATATATATATATATATGTGTGTGTGTAACCAATATTGGGTAAAACTGCTAATAAATGCTTCAAAAGAACAACAGAATGATATACATATGTGTAACTTTTTTCTCCTGCACACATGATGTCGACGTGGCAATCTAAATTTGATGACCTATATCTCCAAGTCTGAAATTTATCCTCCTAAGCCATATGGAGTGCAATATCATATGAAACACATCAAATCTCTTAGCTGGCTGGTTCAACATAAAATGCTTCCTAACAGTTCTTAAACCCTCTTTAAGCCTCTCATATTTCTCTTCTGGGACTGATGTCAGCACCTCCTTTAATCTTGGAATTTCTGATACATTCAGCTGTATCGAAAAAGCATCCCATCTTAAAACATCACTAAACGGCAGCACGTAATGGTCCGATAAAATCACAGGCACGCACTCTGCGTAAATGGATTCGACAATTCTAGGGCTAGCCACTTCATGCCCACTTGGACATAAACAAAACTTGGACTGCAGCATGAATGAGTAATAGTCCAAGTGTTTAGGTAAGTACTCGAAGACACGAATATCGGAGTCACCACGGTCTTTCCATTGGTTGAGGAGGAGAGGACGGATTGGACCATGCAATCCACCGGCAAAGAATGCTAGGTAGGACCGTGTGCTGTTGGCAGGTGGTGGAGATAAGAGTTGGGGTGGAACGTTGCCGCCGTACAGGTGGATCTCAGGGAGGCTTACATCCTTTCGAGGATTGAAACCTTCAGAAGTGTTAGCATTGCATAGGACTCTAATTGATGTGTTGTAAAGGAGTTGATTGCCCCGGGATGCATGAGGACCCTGCAACAGTAAGTAAATAATTATGAAGTCCACGTCTAGGGCACAATATTTAGTCATTTCCACAACCACAAGTAAAGAATTTGCGAATGATAACACCAACCAAAGCCAAAGGGCATTATTGTTTCCAAAAGTTAATGCCACTCAGGATATGCATTTTAAGACCTGGACATTCGTATTCCAAATTGAAGCTCTATACATGTAGATAACTTGTAATTGACTAGAAATAATTAAATACCTCAAGTGGGTTTACCACTTAGGAAATAAATTCAGAGTTTCATCAAGTGATAATGAAAGATCAGTGAATGGAGTTCATCCATAGCGCATATAAATCCACTGGGTTAATCTCTCAATTATCCTAGAAAACGATGTAAGTGGTTGGAAAAGTTAGAAAAAGAAACTTACCCAATCATGACAAGCAAGCATGAAGTGGTCAGCACCATTAGTTCTATTCCAAAAGGGATGTTTGGTAGATACCACTCTTACATAATCAGCAACAAACTGCTTTAGTGGTGAAAGTTCGTATGTAAGAGGTATATACAAATATTTGACCATCCAGGTCACGCTAAAGGGCATGAAATAAACGTGGGCACGCTTAGGATCCCTTGTTCTATAACTCCTGGCTCCGTGTTCCATCTCATGGATGAACCTCCCTTCGATTGTGTATATGTCCTTGCATGGGCCATCATGAACAATTGGTGGGTCCCCTTCAGAGTACACGTAGACCTTGAATCTCCTCTCCATCTCCACATAACTCCTGAAATTTTTTGAATTAATAATGGATATACATGTCAATTTCAAAGTACATACCAATAGCTGATAATCAAGTAGAGTAGAAACTCGACGCTATAACACACTAAAATGGCTGGATTAATAGATAGTTATAGAATGATCAGTTAACCATCATGAGGCTATATTGTGGGCAGTACGTAGCCACATAGCTAAAGGGAGAAGTATGGCTACTACAACCTTGACATGAACTGTGTGTGATCTCGAATGTAATCAGCATCAGTGAGTAATTAACTTAAAAGAACTCCAAAGCATGACAGTTGATGGATGCAAATGTTACTGTCAATTTGTTATTTCAAGAGTACTTAAAAAAAACTGCCAACCTTAAACAAGCTTCAAAAATTAATTAAGCCATTAAGAAGCAATTCAACATTATAGTGATAGAAAACATCACCAATATATATTTCTAAGCACTTAACAAATTGATCATCATCCATGGACCAGTACTCAACTGAAGTCTCAACACCACTCACTATATTGGGATAATAATCATACAAAGGCAGCTGCCTATATTGTGTAGATAAATCTATTTTTGTATCCTTTTGAGCTATAGAACTAGGAATTAAAGGACCACTTAGTCATTTTTGAATTAAAAAAAAAAAAAAAGGAAAGAGTACTGGAGTAGTGTTTCAATACACTGCAGTAGTGTTCATTACAATAAGGCAACAAAAGAAGCACTTTATTTTCAGTAGCTATAATTATATGTACAGCGCTGGTGTAAGATGTGAACTGTGAAGTGTGTGAAAATAGTTCAAGTGACCAAAAAGACACATCAATGAGTCTTGAGTGCGCGCACTTAATTGATCACACCCACCCACACACAAAAACCATGCGTCAGCTGCAAGATTTCTCTCTTTTTTTTTTTCCTGCTAATATGAGAACTCAAAAAAAAAAAAAAAAAAAAGCTCATTATGTTATCGAGAATTATAAACCTGGCGGTATGCTATCTTAGAAGCAAAGTATTGTTATATAGTATGTTATTAAGCTTTATTATTATAATTGAAGCTTAATTAATTAATCATTAATTAACTGATTAATTAATTAAGGAACAGCTTACTGATGGAAAGCAGCGCGGTTACGATAAACCTGCACGTGGCTACTGGGGTAAACGACGTCGGTTTGGTTAGCTGCCTTGCGAATGGAAGCTCGAGCTCGAGCGAGTCCTTGTTCCAGCAGCACTTCTTCTGTGTTTAATTTTGAGATTTTTCTCTGCAATAACATAAAAAAATAAAAATGAACAAAACATTAATCTAAAAAGACAAACATAAGTATATAACTTACAGTGAGAGTTGTGTTGATAGCAGAGGGGGTGGGAGAAGGATGAGGAAGATGAAGAGAATGAAGTTGATCGGAGGTAGAAACTCTAGTTTGAAGTTGAGCGAAAGAAGAAAGAGGTGAGTGAGTGGCGGAGAGTTGAAATTTAGAATAACCGGCGGCGGAGAAGCTGACAAAACGATCGGAGATAAACAAAACTAAGAAGAAGAAAAGTAAAAAGAGAAAACAATGAAAGAAGGGAAATGAATGATTATTATTATTATATCGGTGAAGCTTGATGATGTCCATGTGATGGAAGTGTGAGAGATCAGAGATGGATATGAAGTGTTTGGATGGTGAGATTTTATTTTATTTTATAGGGAGGGAAAATATAGAAGAAGAAGAAGAAGAAGTTGTTTGGTTTGCTTTGTGTGTAACGGCCACAAAAGCGTGATTCTATGATATATCAAAATTTACGAATTTGACACTCAAAACAAAATGTATTAGTTCACGGAACTAATAAGCATGAACTGCGCGAA
Organism: Macaranga tanarius; assembly: GCA_949673435.1. Taxonomy (NCBI): domain Eukaryota; kingdom Viridiplantae; phylum Streptophyta; class Magnoliopsida; order Malpighiales; family Euphorbiaceae; genus Macaranga; species Macaranga tanarius. The sequence goes on along the minus strand of CATIWO010058982.1, from coordinate 71,064 downwards.
TTTAGCTCTGTTTTCTTTTTTTTTTTTGAATTTTACTCTGCTGTCTGTAAATATTTTTTCCCTCCATTTTGAAATTTGTCAAAAAAAAAAAAATTTAATATATATATAGCAGATTCCTTTTATTTGTTGTATTGCGCCAACTATATATTAGATTTCTTTTATATCATGTATATGAAAAATTTAGTTATTAATCATTTTTGTTTATTTATTTAAATATTTGAATTAAAAGATGAATGAAATAATTAATTACTGTAAATTCAGATGAACTATTATAATATGAATTAAAGAAAATTAAAATTTCACAAAAATTGAGAGACTATTGTAATAATTCAATTCACATTATCCAAAAAAATAAAAATTTAAACTTTAATGTATTTTAAAAATTGAATTGGGTGTCATTTGTTTTCCCTTTATATAAGAGAAATAAGTTAAATAATTAATCTCCTTTTGTCCCCTTTCCCTCCTTAAAAAAATTAAATAATCAAATAACTAATTTCCCTTATAATGCTTTTTAAAAAAAAAAAAAAAATTTCATGCCCCAAGCACAGTGTATAGTGTAAAGTATTATAGGCATTTCATATATTCAACTAACTAGCAGCAACTCAAATATATAATTTGGTTCAAGTGGCTAATTTTAGCCTGTAATCAACATCTATCAATCATGTAAAATTATAAACATATTATAAGGCCTTGATTAGAGATGCAACTATAATATTGGAATTTTGACATTAAGCCTCCTTAGCCATATAGAATGCATCACCATGTGCAATACATCAAAGGGCTTTGCTGGCCTATTAAGCTTGAAATGCCTTTGAACTTGAATGACCCTCTTATGCATTTTCAAGTACTTGCTCATCGGAATTCCTTGCAGAATTGTCTTGATCTCCGGTATTCTGGCCACCGGAATATGAACCGAAAATTTGGTCCAATTAAGAACCTCGCTGAATGGTAGATAATAGTAATCTGAAATGATTACCGGAACACAGCCTGCATAGACTGACTCAGGAACTCTAGGGCTCGCAACTTCCCATCCACTAGGGCACAGGCAATACTTGCTTTTGCTCATTAACTCCGTGTAGTTCATGGTTTTAGGAAGATAGTCATAAACTTGAACATCCTTGTCTCTGCCTTTCCAATGCTTGAATAATTGCTTTCTCACATACCCATGTTCGCGTCCGGCGAAAAAAGCAAGAATCGGACGATCCTGAGGAGGTAAGCTATGAGGTTCCGGGCTTAACTTTCTAGCATTTAGCTTGATTTCTGGCAAGGAAACATCTCTTGCTGGCACAAACCCTTCAGATGTGTTGGCATTGCAAAGAACTCTAACGAAGTGCTTGTAAAAGTCAGGATGGGCAGCTGAAACATCTGGTGCCTGAATTAAACTTAAACAAATCAAAACTCATTTTCATATATATAACTTTTCTTCTTCTACATATAATAAGAGGATCAAGAAAAGAGTAAGCATATATATATATATATATATACCCAGTCATGGCAAGAAGTGAAAAAATGGTCAGCTCCATGGCTTCTATTCCAGTAAGGGTACTTACTGGAAATGATTTCAACGTAGTCTTTGACAATGGTTTGCAAGCTTTTGCGAGAGTAAGTTACAAGAGGCCTATAAACAAACCTCACAACATTAACAACGCTAACGGGAAGAAAAAATGCATGTGCCTCGTCTGGGTGGCCAGCTGAAAATGGGCTCTTTCCACTCTCGAGCTCATCTATGAATTGCCCCTCAGTCGAATAAATCTCCTTCATTGGACCATTGTGAAATAGTGGGGACTCTCCTTCTTTATATGTCCATACTTTAAACATTTTCTCCATCTCAATGTAGCTCCTGAAAAGTTTATTCATTCATTCCTACTAATTAAAAACTATTTCTAATAACTATACACATTTCAATATATTTCATATGGTAGAGGGCAGGATTCGAACTCCCTCTTCCTGCCCTCCCAAATTTCTCTATAGGGAATAGACCGTTTGATATGTGGTAAAAAAAATATATATATATTTCAATATTTTACAATATTTATTAATATTAAATAATTATAATAAGTATTTCAATCATATAGTGATTCCCACATGTAATACATTCAAAATATGTATCAAAATTTATTTTTAGCTCTAAGGATATAATAAAAAAAATTTATAACCAAATATATGACAAAATATGGAAATAATAAAACAATAAAATATCAAACTTATTTTTTATTTTTGCCTTTAATAAAATGTAGCAATGAAGGAACATGTATAAGTACAATTAGGTAGTTGGCCTATAAAAGGATATGGGGGTTGTGGGAGGTGTGCATATAAAGAAGGGTGTGCACACCCAGGTAGGAATCTCCCTATAAAGAAAACCTACAAATTGGGGGGTAAATGATAAAAGCAGGGTGCATTTAAAATTCCTGGAACGGAGCCGTAAATTTTTGCAAACGCAAGCTAGGCAAAGCATAGCAACTTAATTTGGCTTCTTGCCACCTATTATTCCATCACCATATATACCACAATGTTTATTTTCTTTTTTTAACTGTCCATCCACGTTGCTATTGATCTTCAATCAAGATTGAAGACCTTCTAATCAATGTTCAATTAATCTTGGAATTATTTTGCTTCCAACAAATAATTTTCTTAACCTACATACATATTTTGCTCTTTAATAAGTTTAATGGTTCATTATCATCTTATTAACAAAATAATCATATAATTTAAGAATTTTTTGTAACGCTTTTTTTTAAACCAAAAAATCAATGATTATTAATTTTTGTTTTTCAAAAATCAAGTTATTATCACTACCACATCAAAAATCAAACTGATGATCTATATTTTAACTACTAGCTACAAAATGCAATTTTTTTTTCAATTTGTTTCCTTTTTATAAATTATTTCAATAATTTAAATTATAAGGAAGATCTCCAACATTAATTATTAATTAAATCATAAATATTTTTCAATTAGAACAATTAAAAATATCTCAAACCTTAATTATTATTTTAAGTCATAGACATTTTGCAATAAATTAGAAGAACCAAAAAAAAAGGCGAAACACATGAATATACCAATTAAAAAAAAAAACCACAGAACTCAATTAATTAATCATGAAGTCTTCTTTTCTTCATTAGTTGAAAGTCAAGAAAAATCTTACTGATGAAAGATGTAAGGATTTGTGTAAATAGATCCTCTTGGAATGAAGCTTTCTTTTTTGTAAGATGAATAATTCCCACTTCGACTCGCCTCAAGAATGGCTGCTCTTGCTCCTGCCAACCCTTCTTCCATTTTCTCGAATGGACTCTTCATTTGCACCTGTAATGCATTTACGTACATTAAAGAATGTAACAAAATATCAATTATTTATTTCTATTATAACTCTGAATATAGAGAAATATTGTGGTTTACGTTGGTAGTATTATAAGCCCTTGAAATGTTGGAAATGGGAGAACTGATGAGTGCTTCTTGGTTATTGTCTTGACAAGTTTTGGTGTTGTTACATGGAGAAAAAGAAAGGTTAGTGAAGAAATAATGAGGACGACTGATTGAAGATAAAACAAGAATGAGAATGATTGAAGGGTATAGTATAAAAGAGATAGTGCAGGTTAAATCAGCCATGTTCAAATGAGTACAGAGAAGAAGAAGAAGAAGAAGAAGTCAGTGCATTTTGGTTGAGGGTGAATGTTGATATAGAGGGGAGTTTAGTAGTAAGAAGAAGAAATTAGTTTCAATTAATTTTCCTTTTAATTTTTTTTAGGAAAAAGTTGGTTAGATTTTGATTGTATTTTAAACTCTTTTTTTCACAAAATTTATCTTCCATTAATTATCTCTACACATCTATTTAATTTTGTTTGGCAGGATCTATCTCTTAATATATATGTCCACTATTTATCTTTCACACCCTCGATTTTGGAGTTCCTCTATGTTGTATAGTTTTTGTACTTTGTAACCTAACTAGCTTGTAGCCCACTGGCACTTGAATACAAGCTTATGGTATTTAATAGGATGTAATTATAACATTAAAGAATTATGATAGTCAAATAAAATAGTTAAACTGTCTAAGATATAGCAATATATTGAATTGCAAAATTTGATTTAGTTCAAGTTTTTGATACAGTTACCAGCCTACAATCCCCAAGCTCATAATCAGTACAAGAATGGAATTATAAGGGTTCAGTTAAGATAAGAATATAAGTATCGTAGTAAAATTTTGCTTATAAAAAAAAAGGTAAGGATGGTAATTCTGGTTGTTGAATTTGTGATAATTATAGCAAAGAAAAAAAAATGTAAATTTTTTATCCTCGACTGAATTATCCTCAACTAATCAACTGATTATTGTAGTCATTTGTATGTGTTTCTTTAAAAATGATAACAAGAAAAAAAATGGTTATGTTGGTTGTACTAAAGATGTTTTTTTTTTGTATGCCTACGAAGGGGTAAAATGCTTCCACTTAAGGTACGTATTTTTATACATGAACGAAGTTTAACATAATCAATTTCATCAATTATATAGTCCTAGATATTAATCATTGGCGGCTAAGTTTGACATTTTAGGAAGATGTGCGAAAATACAATAATTAAATGCTCTTGAAGGATCTACTCGACCATCAATGGTTGATAAATGATATTAATTTATACATTGTGTGGTCCAAGCTAAAAATAAATAGGAAAATTCTTTTATATTTTAACAGTTAAATTCATAACACAAACTGCTACATATAGAGTATTCTCAATGTGGGTAAAAATTTATATATATATAGTAAAATGCAACAGAATTTACGCATGTAACTCAAATTCCTTATGCAGGCATACAATTCAATTTTACAAAAACTGGACCCTAGAATAAACAGGACAAACAAGAAGGGTGTTCAGAGAAAATTATTCATGTTGCCTAAGTGATGGGCATGGTTTCAAGATGGGAATAAGAAGAAAAGCAAATTTATGTAGAGGACTACAGGCTTTAAATTTAGAGGGCAGATTCCTAATCCTTGAAAACACCTAGTTTCACCAATGATTCCCTTATGTCATTCTCTTCGCATCCCTCGATTCGGACGATGTTAGGACTGTCGAGTGGTATGACATCCTCTAGAGGATAGCTTCTGTTAGCATGAAGCTTCAGACAGCTGCTACCGACTCCATTCAATATTACTGACTTGTGAACTCCACCTAGCAAGCCTTCATAATCTGTATCTCCGCATTCGCCCACAAAAACTACAACATTTGACAAGTCTATGCCCCATCGAACATACAGATACCTGAAGGAAGTTGCTGGTTATTAGTATACTAGAATCAGCCCTTGCAACATTAACAACAGCATTACCTGAGAGCTTGGGCTCGAGAAGCCAATACAGGAATCACATTTAGCTTGTTACCGTCCTCACAATAAATAACATTGCATCGAAGGCCCTGGATTCTCATCAATTTTCGAAGTTCTTTAACTGGAGGAATCTGTAGAAGATAAATTACATATCAAATAATGTTACATACTTAAAAGCTGATAAAAAGTAGATGGTTTAATAGCAGAGTCAAATATACAAAGTGTTGGTGAAGAAACTTTACCGATGATTGTTCTTTCACTTTAAATGCATAACAATATGCAGTTGATCCCGACTCATCTTCGGCAACAATTTGTTCTTGTCCTTTCTTATCATTGACAGAAGCAACCCAACGAACCAAAGTCTTCCTTAAACCTTCTCCACCCCAGCGAAACTCAATGTGTGAATGATAATCCGAGTCTGACAAAAAGGGAAGCCCACTAACTCCCTCAGTGCTTGAAGATGGGTAATAAACTTCACTACCGCTGTTACAGATAAATGCATCAAAATCCAATGGGCTCAAGCCTCCTGACGCCAGAATAGTGTGTATCTCAGACATGGTCATGGCTGTTGACAATATATACCCTATCAATCCCGCCGAATTTTCCTTCCTTGCCATCTCAACAATCACCTTAATCGTTTGAAGAAAATCTACGGTTGCATCACCATCTACTGCAATAACAAAAATATATTTCCTTCTCCTCAATGCTGGAAATTTGCCATTGCAAATATTATTATCATCTGCTTTCTCTGGTTGTATGCCTCCTATGGCACCTTTGGCTAATGTCAAAATATTACTGCCTGACTTGTTCTTCCCCTCTGAAGCATTGTCATCATTATCTAAAGAAGTATCAAGATTTCCAGTTTCAATTTTATCTCCGTCCAATGAAAGCTTCAAGTTCAGAGATAAATCCTGAATATCTCTCAACGAATCGCTAGGTGAATCGGGTTCTAAACTCTGAGACCCATCTTCACTTTTCTGCCATTGAGGCTGCCTAGGCTTGCAGCAGGCTATTCGAGCCAAGTAAGTTTTACAGTGTTCTGGCCATGAGAAAAGGTGAATATTTTTAAGTCCATTCTGTCTGCATCTTGCCCAAAGTTGTTTATCTGAGACAAGCTTCAGAAGAGCATCAGCAATAGATTGTTGATCATGTGGATCAACTAGTAGTCCATTGTCAAGTACCTGTAATAATTCAGTCATCAGTATTGATAAACTAGCATGAACATCAACTCAAAGCAACTGCCGTAATTCAGACAAAAAAATCATTCTAAGCAATAAGAAAGCTCCATTGTTTGACTCACCCGATGAATGTCCACGGGACCCCCATTTTTTGTAGCAACTATAGGCAAACCATGAGCTGCAGCCTATTCAGAAAGTACATATGTTACATTTCAAAGAAAGTAACATCTAAATAATTGAAGTACTGCAGGTAAGAGATTAGGACAAGCACCTCTATCAAAGTTAACCCAAATGGTTCAATGAAAGCAGGATTGATGAAAACACCCTGAAAGATGGAGAAGAAAAAGAAAAAAAATGGGAGTTTATTGAAATAAGAAGCCCTGCATTAATTCGGGATATGGAAACGGCAATCAAATCTTATAAGTAATAATATTACATATACCTTTGTTTTCGCTGCAAGACGATAAATGTCAGGAACATCTGACTGCTTGTGGTGCTTGGGATATGCTACTTGGCCATATAGATCATATTTATCAATAAGCTTAATTATGGAAAGAAGATAAGATGCATTTGTGTTTGACATCTCATCAATGTCATCCCGGTTTCCCATTATCAATGTCTGCAACACAGAAAGCCAACTAAAATAAATTTTAAACATAGAAGGGAGATAGAATTAAGGCACTCAGTGGAAACATATGCACTAGGCAAGCGCCGTTCGAAGACTAGAACTTACAAGGTTAGCCAGCTCCCTCAGCGGGCGACATTCTCCAAATGCTTTAACTAATGTGGTAAGATTCTTTTTAGGGTCTGGCCGAGCAAGAGCAAGTATCATGGGCTTCCGTGGATTTGAAAAGAAACGCATTATCTGCCAAATCAAAGTGGACTGCATTAAAATGGATATAAAAATTATACCAAGTGGCAAAACATACCATTTGATCTTCATCCTCAAAAAAATATATTATTTGCAGTGTAAAATCATGTAAGGTGAATTAGGTTTATAACGAAATTGTTAGGCAGTCAAAAACAAATTATATAAGAAGAAAGAATTATTAACACCTCAGACCAAATAGGTGGATCATGAGGTGCAGGATTGTCGCCATTTTTCTCCTCATCCCCATCTATATCTCCATCATGCGGTATAATATGATGAAATTCCATTCCAGGAGGAATCACCTAAAAATAATTATCATAGTTTAGGACACAAATACAAATAAGGTATTTAAAGTTTACCATATAATGAAGACATAAAGACAAACAACTTCAAATTCAGAAGGAAGCCTGAGGCAAGAAAAATGTCCTGATACTTACAACCATGCGAGGCATATATCTGCCGTGACAGCTTACTCCCCTCTTGATCCTCACTCTAAGTTTGCGCTCTAGCACTGGATCAAATCCATCATATAGGCGCCATTGCTCTTCTATCTCCTGTTTAGTACTAGTTACAATAATCTCAGAAGCATCAAGAGTCAACTCCTCTGCCTCTATTCGTCGCATTATTTTATAGGTTGCATTTATTTCTTCCCTTGATTGCCGTCCTTGTTTCAGAAGTTGTTCAAGCTTATCTCGTCCAAGCGAGTGCCCAGTGAAAACCATAGGAACATTAAGAGCCCCAGATAGAAGAGCAGCAGAGTCCCCTGCATCAGCATAATGACCATGAATTGCAACTGGCCAGACAGGATTTCCGCTGCCAATTTGCTCTCCCAAAACTTTAGACATCTGCATAATATGGTTAAGTGCACCATCCACAAATTCTGGAATGTAAGGCCAAAGGAGTTCTTTTTGTATATATTTGTCCCTTGGGCCAAATGGTATGCGAATTATGTAGGCACCACTGCTTTCTCCAAGCTCCTGCATAGAATTCTCAGAGTCTCTTAGATTCAACATCTCTGTTGGTTCGGCATAACCCCAATCCACATCAGGGGCTGATACTTGTCTTGTTAGCAAATCAACCCGATAAACCCCTGGCATTGTGCCTAAAGCCCTTGCAAGTTCTACCACATACTTAACCTGTATAGTACAAGCGTGATCAAGAATTATCATAAGGATGTAAATATATATATCTTGTCACAGTAATGGGAATTTGGAAAGAAAATAAGACTGAATAAAGAAGCAGTTATTTACCTGGCCACCTGTGTCAGAATCACGCCCAAGCTCCATGTTTTCACCACGTATCAAGCCATGAAGACTACACAAAACCACTTGTTAAGTTAAGGGAATGAAAAAACTTGAGCACCCACATGAATTTATCGAAAACTGTGGATTATAAAATGTGCTGTATTCAAAGCTTGGAACTTAATTCTTTGGTTAAACATATAAACAAAGTCCTTAAAATTCAAAATGAGCATATGAATAACCTCATTACAATGTGAGATCTTAATAAATTGCAGGGTCATGCCTTATCAACACAATATAAAGTTTCTTCTCCTTATGTTGCTTAGCCCAATTCTCCATGACATCAACAGAACTTATTCTAGACATTTTTCCTCTCACACTATCACCATGAGAATGAAATGAGATATCACTGTGCACATCTCCCTTCTCTCCTTCTGATAAGTCCTCAGACATATCAGCAGTTGCTTCCCTACGTCCTCTTTCACGCTCAACGCGACGTTTCGCTATGCGCTGAACCTCCTCTCCTTCAAGCTGATTTTCAAAACATAGTATTCTTGCATATCAATTAACATATAAAAAAAATAATTTGAAACAATAAATAGAATAAAATTGAATCAAATTCTTTCGATTTAGAACCAAAACAAATCAATAACATCGCGAAACGAAACCTGTTTCTTCTTGCGAGCCAAATTCCAAATCCTCCAGCACATGTTCTCCAATCTCGTATTCCTCTCCTGCGTACTCCTCATTGCCGCTGCCTGCCGTATAAATATTTTTTTCAAAAAAAAAAAATCAAATTCCAAAAGAAAAAAAAATCAATTAAAACATAGAAATGAAACGTGAAAATATCTCACTCGAATCCATGAACGGTGAAGATCAGTCTCGTCGAAGCCAGTAATGACTTCTTCGACGAAGTAACGAGTAGGACTAAAGCGGCCTCTTTCTCTGAGCAATAACGAGGATTTTGCGTCGTCGATTCCAGGATCAACGTCCAGGATGGCTTCTAGGTAACTGTTTATCCAGTCATTTCCCGCCATTTTTCTCTTTTGCTATTAAAATTTCCGTTACAGCTTCTTCTTGCAATGATCGGAGTGAAAATTTTTGAGATTATGAATGATGATGATGATGCAATTGCTATTGAATTGAAGGAAGTGCAACGGAGAACAGAGGAAGAGGTGGCAATTTATATGCAAAGGATGGTAAGCGATTTCTCTGGAATGAGTGTACAACGTCCACTTGGCATTTCTGCGTTTTGTTCTAGTAGTTTGGAATGTGGTGCGGTGGAGCCAACCATCGCTTTACACGTTATGTTAATTAAAAATTTAATTTCACATTTGGAGTTTTGGTGGTTAATGACATTGTTAAATTACCTCATACAGTGCAAGAGCCAATATATTAAGCACCGTGATACCTGCGTATAGACGGAAATCTGTCGTGTAAGATAAAAAATTACCATTTTGACTCCTCATGTTTACAAGGGATAATATAAATTTAAAAAATCAAAATGATAATTTTTTATATCGAACGACGAATATCTTCTGTCTCTATCGAGACAAATATTTTTATCTGTGTATTAATGTAATGGTTCTATGGTAAACTCCATCAATTACAATCTAAACTCAAAATATTATATATTTATTTTTGTTACGTACTACAATAATAATCCATAACCGAATAAGAAATTTTTTTATTCATCTCTTATTTCATGTGATTCCTATAAAATTCAGTTAAATCATAATCTGCTACGTTTATTGTCCTTTTATTTAGTTATATTTAAAAAATAATTTAATATGTCGTCTACACTGTTTTGGTTTAATGGCTAAACCCATCACAGGCATTGTGGAGGCTTCCATTCTCTATTCTTCATTTATACCGACAATATATATCCAACTTTTTATTATTTTAACTTATTAAAAAAATTATTTATAAATATTTTCAACTTTTTTGACTTAATATTTAAGTTTTTTATAGATTAAATATCGAATCTTCACTTTCTCTTTCTCACCTCCCCGATCTATATATATATATATATAGTTTGTGAGAAATTTTTTTTATTTAATTTATAAAAATATTATTTCTATATATATATATTGAGCTGATTATTTCTATATTGACAAATAAGCAATCTAAGTTATAAATGGAAAACATTAGGACATGATTCTAATATGTAATAGTCACATCAAAATCACCAAGAAATGAAAAGAATCAATTCATGAAAATGCTTTTATTTCAATAAGCCTATAGAAGAGAAAAGCAAATATTGTAGAGTGTAGAGTGTAGACTATGTAGAGAAAGCCATCTTCAAGTTTTAGTTTAGTCATATCACTAACGTGGATACCAAAAAGCAGTGCAGATTATTGAGTAGCGTGGGATGTCTATGCGCTAATTAATGTGATATAGCCTTTTTTACAGTTTAATTATAATTACTGATCTGGCATATAATTCACCATTGCAATGTTCTCTATATTTTTTTATTGATTTACCAATTACGTATCACCACATGCACCCTTAATATTAGAATCTTAAAATTCAGATTTTGGTGCACAATCAGCTGTTTACCAATCCACTGAAACTAATCAACTTATATTAATTTTTTGGACATACATATACACACAAATGACACAATAAGTTATAGAAAGTTATAATTTATAGCAAGTGCAACTTTAGGCCATGTACCACATCTTTTTGATTTATAGCTAGTGACGTGCTATTTTTTTCATATAAATCCGTGCTTTCAATAAATCACATACTAAATGTCACATTGACTAAGGAGAAAATACAGAATTGAAATTATAATTTCAACAAGACATTATCATATTAGGTTTTGCATAATAGTTCTCATATGGTGTATGACATGGTATTATGTATGTTTACATAGCCTATACTTATCATCTAACACTCAATAAATTATACTGTAGATGTGAAATATCACATTAATTATATTGCAATACATTGTAAAAAATAACCATTCATATTCTTATTTTGGTGGATGAAAAAAAATATATGCATAAAATAAAAACTATCCACTAAATATACATGTGATTATGTGTAATGTTTTAAGTTTGACCATTGTATCAATTAAATTTGTTAAGTTTAAATCAAAATGGTCCCCATAAATAACTTAAGTGGCAAAAGATGCGGAAATCAAATATAGAAACTAAAATTCGATTTTCGTTTCCTTTATTCTTCCCTTATTATAAAAAATTAAACTATTCCAACCAGTTCAAAAATCAGAATCACGGTGTTAATGTGCAACTTATCATAATTCTCTAACATGTTATATGTCATAGACCATAGGTCTTTTACATGACTTAAGCCGAGTAATCCTAAAGGCTTATGTGGCACAAGACACATCATCCCATGTGCTAATGTGGCACATTCCACATCATCATACCTCCTATTGGAATAGTCAAGTGCATGAGATGCAGACAAGTATTCTACTAATAAAATGGAGTTGTACACGTGTCAGATTGACAGGTAATACAGTTTGATTGGAACAAGCAAACGAAGAATCAGATCCCAACTTAGATTCAACCTGTTTATTCTTCCGCGTCTGCTTTTCTTTTTTTTTTTTCACTTTTAAACACCTATAATTTCTAAACTTCCCACTAAACACCGAATCTTCTTCTTTGTTTTCATTTACATCCTTCAGTTCTAATCCAAATAGATAGCCACTACAGACCATAAAACAAAAGAGTGGGGACTAATTCATAAAATTGGAAAAAACATCGTGTAAAAATTAAAGAAAGAAAGAGATAAAATTTTACTTTTCTTCTTTATGTATGTGTTTTTTTTTTTTTTTCTTTCAGATGTGATAACTTAGAACAAAAGATTTATTATTAGCTAATAAATTGCTAATCACAAGATCAAGACCCACAAACCACCTAATTCCTTTACATCAAAACTTGTTATTGTTATTGTTCTTGTTCTTGATCCAATCCTTCCCTGGCTGGCATTGTTATAGTGTCAAAAAGAAAAGAAAAACAGAGAGTGGGTCATTTTTAGATAAAGAAAATGGCTTTCTTGGCTGGAATGATAATCGGAATGTGCATTGGAATTGGGTTGATGATGGGCTACGCTCGTTATCAGAATGTTCGATCCCTGCGTCGTTCTCAATTGGTATATCACTTCCTATGCATATATATATATTCTGACATTTTCAGTTTCTGTATCAGTTTTATTATTTGAAAAGTAGTTGGCATTGATTGATTGATTTACGTATTAATTATTAGTGTTGTTGTTATGGGGATGTTTTATAGGCAAAAACAATAGCTGCATTTGCGAGGATGACAGTGCAAGATTCAAGAAAACTTCTGCCTGGAGAGTTTTATCCATCATGGGTTGTCTTTTCCCAGAGCCAAAAGTTTAGTTTCAAAGCCCAGCCCACAATTTTCGAATGCAATGTTTCTTGCTCTTCATCATCTAACATTTGTCTTCTCTCTATATAATATTATTGCAGTTAACTTGGCTTAATCTTCAGCTTGACAAGATTTGGCCTTATGTTAATGAGGTAATAATTTGACTGTATCTTTAATGATGATAAGCTTTTAATGTATTTTGCTTCTTTTTTAATGTAATGGGAAATGGCAATCTGCAAACAGGCAGCATCAGACTTGATAAGAAGCAATGTTGAGCCAATTCTTGAACAGTATAGACCAGCCATATTATCCTCTCTAAAGTTTTCAAAATTGACACTTGGTACTGTGGCTCCACAGTTTACAGGTTAGTCTCTGATTCTTGATAGAATTCAGTAGTGAAAAGAGCAATTATTGCTAATCAATGTTGTTATTTTACAGGGATTTCAATTATTGAACATGAAAGTGGAGCTGGAAGTGTTACAATGGAGTTGGAGATGCAATGGGATAGCAATCCTAATATAGTTCTTGATATCAATACCAGAGTTGGTGTGGCACTACCCATACAGGTACATACATCTCTATCAATTAGTGTGCATTTTTTTTTGCCATTCAAAGAACTGCACAGGCATAATAACATCCTCCTTGATCATTTCTTTTCCATTGTTTCAACATCTAGGTGAAAAATATTGGATTCACTGGGGTTTTCAGGTTAATCTTTAAACCACTGGTTGAAGAGTTTCCTGGTTTTGGAGCTGTTTCTTATTCCTTGAGACATAAGGTGAGAGCTGTTAAAGCTTGTGTCTTTGAAGAAAAGAATATATACGCCAATATGCCCTTTATGCTTATGCAATATATTAAATGCATTGTCGTGAACTTTCTTGTGCTTTTTCCTGCAGAAAAAGCTGGATTTTACTCTTAAAGTTGTTGGTGGTGAGATATCAGCTATACCAGGGATTTCTGATGCTATTGAGGTTTGTGAACCAAACTAAATTTTACAAGGCTACAATCAGCAATGACTTGTGGGTATAATGATTTATTTCTTGTTTTGTTATTTTGTCCAGGAAACTATTCGGGATGCTGTTGAAGATTCCATAACATGGCCAGTTAGGAAAATTGTTCCAATATTACCAGGTGATTACAGGTATGCTGATTTACCAGGATCTGTAACTTTTCTTCTTCCTTTAGTTTAGCTGTTAAGTTCTTTAACCTTAATATCGGTGTTAGTGACCTTGAGGTGAAGCCTGTTGGAACATTAGAAGTGAAGCTTGTACGAGGCAAGGAATTGACAAATAAAGACATTATTGGAAAATCTGATCCTTATGCAGTTGTATTCGTGCGTCCGCTTCGTGACAGAATGAAAACTAGCAAAACAATTGTAAGACAACTTCAATCTAAAATTGTTTTTTTTTTCTATTGGATTGGTTATAACTCAATTACAATGTCTTCAGAATAACCAATTGAATCCTGTCTGGAATGAACACTTTGAGTTCATAGTTGAAGATCCATTAACTCAACACTTGACAGTAAGAGTTTTTGATGATGAAGGAGTTCAGGCCTCTGAACTCATTGGTTGTGCTCAGGTGGCATTAAAGGACCTTGAACCTGGAAAAGTGAAGGATGTATGGTTGAAACTAGTCAAGGATTTGGAGGTCCAGAGAGATACTAAATACAGAGGTCAGGTGAGAGTCTGATATGAATTGCCATTGCTTTTCTTGATGAACAATTCTCAACAAGGAGCTATATGCCTATATCATCTTGATTCTTGAAACTATTATAGTTACCAAGTTTCTTTTTTTTTTATTAACAGGTACAGTTAGAACTTTTGTACTGTCCATTTGGCACGGACAGTAGCTTGAGTAACCCTTTTAATCCTGATTATCAACTGACCACCCTAGAGAAGGCTATTAAGAGTGGAACAGAAGAAGCAGATGATGCTGTTCCTAAAAGATCCAGCTCCCAGAAGAAGGCTGTTATCGTGCGAGGAGTGCTTTCAGTTAGTGTGGTAGCTGCTGAAAACTTACCAGCAGTAGACTTGATGGGAAAAGCTGATCCTTATGTTGTTCTTCAGATGAAAAAATCCGAAACAAAATCCAAGACTAGGGTGAGATTTTGATGAAAAAGATCCGAAACGAAGTTCATTTCCTTTCATATCCTCCCTTTTTTTTCACTTCAAATAGGGCATTCTACTTCTTCAGGTTGTAAATGAGAGCCTTAACCCTGTTTGGAATCAAACATTTGACTTCGTGGTGGAGGATGCATTACATGATATGTTAATTTTGGAAGTTTGGGACCATGACACTTTTGGAAAGGTAATGTTTTCGAACAGTTCATTGATAAACATGAGCTTATATATGCATAAGATGTGTGTCAAGTTATGAGTATTAATTAATGACTTTGCAAATGTTTCAGAATAAAATAGGAAGAGTTATCATGACACTGACAAGGGTTATATTGGAAGGAGAATTTCAGGATAGTTTTCCAATAGATGGTGCCAAGTCAGGAAAGCTTTTCTTGCATCTGAAATGGACACCGCAGCTAAAGCTTCGTGAAACTTGACAGATCAGATCAGTAGATAAAGGATTAGGTGTTTTTTATATTATTATAAATATCATTACTTGTCCTCTCTACATGCAAGAAGACCAAAAAAAGACTTTGCCAGATAAGAAGCTATAAAAAATATTGTATACGAGTTAATTGGAGTGGCCATCGGTGAAAACAATTGCAATTATTTGAAATAGTGTTACCATTTTTGTAACGATCTTGTGATGATAAAGTGATATCAGGAGGCCCTTGAAATTCTTCAGTGTTCAAGAATCCATGCAACGAATCTGTGAATTATGGGAATAAGATTAACAGTCGTCTTTAAAGCATGTGCTGAAGACAGCAAAATTTGATGATTCTATTGAGGTGAAACCAGTGCAAGACATTGTGAATAGAGCATCTTTATGAGAATTTATGTGCATTCTGATTGAATGTGATTTTGCTCAAATTCCATCCTGTCTTCTAAATTGAGTTTCAGTCATGTGCCCACTGATGTCATTGCAAATACTGACCCAGCAATTTGTTCAGCTTGTAATTTTACAAACTCAAAGATTATGCTGACTGTGTAAGCTTAAGCTATGCTATATTGGAGTAGGGTGTATTGATGGACTAAAGTAGACAGTAAGCTTAGCATAAATAACAATGCAGTGAGTCTTGTACGCAGCGATTCAGGCTTTCTTCTTGTGGAAATCAAGCCTTGGAAATTACCTTATTGAATAGAATGGAGTACAAAATTTTTATAGTAGCCAAAAATATGATACTACTAAGCTTCTAAGAATATTTAAGTAACATTTCAAGAACAAACCAGAAGTAAGCACATCCAAAAAATTTTATATTCAATACCATTCTAAAAATGATGGATTCCTATGCCATGCTATGTGAAATATAGAGAAGATCCTGACACATGGCAGAGGCATAAAATGTTTCCTCAGGTGACCTGTCCAAGTCAGCAAAACCTTCCAAACCTCCATAACTGTACTAGTGATGCCATATATTCTGCAGTACCAGTATGCGCATGAATACTTGTAGCATAATTCATAATCTATTGAATTTGTCAGCATCTGACATGCCTTCTCGCCTTAAGATGTCTCCTCCTGTGTAGACTGCTTGCCCTGCATGAGCATGACAATCCACTTTAGCACCGAATATCATGTAACAAACTAAAAATCAGTTCTCAAAGCATTAGGAAAATCCAGAACAAAGAAGCCCTGTCTGACATAGCGAATAATTTATTTCTAACAGTTATTTGCATCAATTCTCGATTATGGAATTTTGTCATTTTAGAAAATTTGACGGCCTAATGCAATCAATTACAAAGGAGATGTAGGGAGCAAGATCATGCTTACCAGTACTGGTTTTGGAATACTACTGAATCAGTTGGTACTTTTCTGCCATCATCATTTCGGTTCCAGTGGTAGATCGCATGTGTTCTGTTCTTTAATTCCAAGGTAGAGTGACCATAACTGGCCTCACGGAAGGCAGAATAATCTGGTTGAGGGTCCCAAAACCTATAATGAATGGCAAATACCATGTCAAGAAAGTGCTTCAGCAGGCATGTCAATATTGTAAAGAATTCACTGGAATCCTTTTCAAATAACAAGGTTAATTCAATGATAAAAGTTAAAAACATTATGATTAGTCTCACCTTCCAGCAAGACCTTCCTGATTTCCACCATCTCCTACAGTTATGTACACTGGGGCTGATTTGTCAGGTACAGGATATGGATCACCACTTGACACATTGTATTGTATATTTGAAATGCGATACTGTAAATTGACATCACCCTTTATGAGATAAAGCAAAGAATTGAACATATCATGTGGAACCGAGAGTAGGTATGCTAAGGGCTCATGACTAAAGACACATCATCTGGCTAAAATGAGGAGGGAATGTACATACTGATCTTTCATAGGCATGGACATGGCCAGCAAAAATGAAGTCAACTCTGAAGTGGACAAACCAGCTCTCAAACACAGCACGCATACTTTCACCTTCCATGTAGTGACCGAAGTTACTATTGTAGATAGGTACATGCATGAGAACAATCAGCCAAGGTGTCTTCTCCCTGTCCACTCTTTTGAACTCTTCTCTGAGCCATCTCCATTGAGGGGTGTATTTCACTAATTAAAAAGTTTTGGAAATTCTTAAGATCCACAAAGAAACTTGACATACAATAACAACCAGACAAATGAACCAAAGAAAGCTAGTAAAGAGCATATTACCATATGGAGAATAACTGGAGAGAACAATGATGTGAGCAGATGCCCGTTGTATAGCGTACCAGAGAGGATTGCTGCTTTTTGAGGCAGCATAGGGAGTTGCAAATCTGTGCAAATATGATTTAAATGGAACAACCTCCCCCTGGAATATGGACATGCACAAGAGGTAACAAATAATGAAAAGATAAAGATGGATTAATTCATGTCCAACACACTCAGCATGACTCCAAAACAGAACTATTAATTGAACTATATGAAGAGAGAAGGATCAAGAGAAATGAGAGGAAGATAATAGAAATGTACCAGGTCTGGCATGTACTCTATCTCATGATTCCCAGCTGACCAAATCCATGGCTGATACGCAGTACTGCGCTCAACAAGACGGCCCCATGAGTCCCATCTAATACCAACATTGTTGTATCTATATCTATCAGCATAAGAGAGATCACCAACAAATAATACAGTCTGTCCCCCACTCTGCATGTAATGCTCAAGGGTGGAAAGAGAATTATATGTTTGACCCAAATCACCTAAAATATCACAAACCAATCAAGACTAAGAATATTCTGAAGAAATCATGGTTTTCAGACCAACAAAATGTTCTTCTAAAACTCTTGTTCAAAACACCAAAAACTATTAATCTGAAGACACATTAACTTTCAAAGCAAATTACAATACATATACAACCTTAAAAATTGATGATTAAGGAAGAGCATATCTTACCAATGATGCCAAAAGTGTAAGAAGCATCTGGATCAATCTTTGGAGGGGTTCGAAACCAAAATTCACGAGAAGAATCACCTTCTCCAATCTTGTAATAGTACTTGGTATCATACTAAAAGCCACAAAATTACCAAATTAAGAACCGTGACTAAAATGCCAATACAAAGCAGAACATGATAAAAAATTCTCAAACACATCTATGTACCTCGAGTCCATCAACAAGACAATGATGAATAGAGCCAGAAGTATAATTGTAAAAGGTGTAGTTTGTTACAGTGCCCTGAGCAGTAAACTCATATTTCTTCTGCAATGTACCATATTTCACGTTACTAGAACCCAATTCATCAGCAGTAACCCAAGAAATTATCACAGCCTTCCCATCATAATCACCCTGAGTAATATGGACCTTACAAATCAAAAACAACAACCCACCAGTCAGATTCAAAGAAAAAAGATCAAAACTTTAAACTTGAACTTTCTTCATAAAAAAAAATCAAGAAACTCACTTGCTGGGGAGCATTATAACCTTTTAAAACAGAAAATACTTGATTATCAAGAGGTATATCGACAGATGGCCTTTGAGAGCGAATAAAAGCACTCGTAATGCCTGCATTTCCATTTTTGAAGAAATTCAAGAAAACAGCTACTGTAACCAAGAACTGAAGCAGCAATTGCATTGCTCTGATTTTTCTCAACGTTCACTAATCTATAGAATGCTAAGAAGATAAAGGGTACCCAAATCATTCAAAAAAGAGAGGGATTAATGAAGGGAAACTGAAACCGCGGAGGTCGTTGAAGGTTAAAACATGGTGGACATTTCTTCAAGGCGTAAGTTAGCAGCAAACGGTTAGTTGAGTAGTTACTGTCCCGGGAGAGTCGATAAGTAAGGATGCGGACTCGGGTTGCGTCATTACCCGCTCCACTGAATAAGAAACGGTGTCGTTTTTAAATTCTCAAATTCTGACCAATCGGCTGTTGCCACGTTTTTTATTTTATTTTTGCAAAACCAGCGACCGGGGCGTTGAATCTTAGAAGTTTCGTGGCATAACACCAGCAATCAAGACCCGGTTTAAGCATCCCTTGGATCGGCTCAATTAACACTAATGGCAAATAATTAATAATCTTAATTTTTATAAAAACAACTTCAAATTTTAGTTATATAATTTAAGTTTCATAACTTCTTAAATTTTACACTTTTTCTCGGTTTTTAATGTATAAACTGGCTGTCAAAAATAAGATTTATTAACTTTTTTAGCATTATTTAAAATATTTACATAATATTTTTATAATTTAAAATAAAATTAGAATTTATATGAATTTTTTTTATTTGTTATATGAAAAAATGATAAAAGTATGCATCTATCCATACTTTTTTAATGCTTTAAACAGGGGATTACAAAAGAATTTTTGTTTTTTTTTTTTTGTCACTATCTATTTAGATGTTAAATGAAATTTATTAATAATGTTTTTCAAAATGCATAGGGGCTTAATTAGGGGATTAGTGTTGGATTACTGGTTTAATTAGTTCGTTGAATGGTAGGTTTGTTTCTTAGTTGAGTTGTGCGAGCATCAAGCAAGTTCTACCCCCTTCGCTCCCGCTACATGCCTACACATAGCCCAATTCACTTCACTAACCATCAAATCCGAGCAGCACAGCCATGGAACCATCATCAGATGTTAAAGAAAACAATAACCCTTTATTGTCATTGCTACACTCTCTTAAAAAAGCTTCAAAAGATCTCCGAAACAACTCCATTTTCATCACCCACAATCCCCAACCCGCCATTGAAGCCATGCTACAGCTTCAAAGGGAACAAGAAACCATTTTCTTTAGCAACAACACAAAACTTTCGAAGCTCTCTCAGTTATTATGCACCCTTAAAACCCTACTTCAAGAGTATGAAAGATCCCAAGGTTATAGCCTTAAATCACTCCTCCACCGCCAAGTTACCAACTATAGAATTTACCAAGTTGCATTTGGTATTGAAGCTGAAGCACAGACCTGTATTGATAAAGAAATTATTGAGAATCTTGTAAAGATAACTCACGATCAAGAAATAGTAACTGAGGAGGAGAAATTGAGAGTGTTGAAAGAGTTGGAGGAGCGATCTTTAATGGGTTTTGACAGTGATTTTCAAGAATTGATTTTGAAAGCAAAAGGGTTCTCGATTCTTGAATCTTTACTATGTGACGCAACTTGCTCGAAGAGAATTAGAGAACAGGCTGCTCTTTGCATAGTTGGTCTAGTTAAATTTAATAGAGATGTGTTTGTTGGTTTGGTACTAATGGGTCCAACTGTTCAATCTTTAATATCAATGGCTTCAGGCTGTTCGATAGAAGTTCTTTGTTCCCTTGTAAGATTGATCAAGACTCCATTGATCGACGAAATTGAATTAGATGGAGAAATTCCAAGAATTGTAAGCCTTTTTAACTCTGAAGATTTATCAATTCAAGTAGCAGCAATGGATTGCATTTGTGAAATTGCATATTCTGGTAGGAAAGAAGTGATAGAAGCAATGATAGAAGAAGGGTTGATTGAGAAGTTAATGGAGCTACAAAGATCAAAGCATGGAGACAACTTGGTCAAGAAAGAGACTGATCAATGTAATAATAAGCATCAAAATGAAGAAATTAGTGAACAGAGTATTGAAGAGGAAGAAGAAGAAGAAGAAGAAGCAGAAGAAGAAATTGCAGAGAAGAGGCCATTTTCAAGCTGTGTAAAGAGATTTGCAGTGCAAGTTGAAGTAGGAGAAGGATTGGATCAACAAGAGAGAAAAGAGTTGAAATTGAAAATATTGAGAAGAGTAAAAGAGGCCTCTGTCTCTGAAGCAGAGTATGCCTCTGTTCTTGCTGAGGTACTATGGGGTTCTTCACCATGAAAAAGAAAAGTATAGTTATATGTAGCTTGACTTGTTATTTTCTTTCAAAATTTCAATTCTTTTATTTGTTGGTTTTTTAATTGTATAATTGTAAGTGTCAATTTAGATTAGTTAGGAATTTTGATTTTTAAGTGCAGGGGTGGAATGGTGATGACTGATGATAGGCAGAGGATATCATAGCAAGAATTCTACAAGCAATAGTTAATTGCATCATTAGTTACAAAATATATGAATTTGGAGGTAAGATTTTGTGCCTTATGCATTGCTACTTACCATTTTTCCTAGTTTTTTTATATAAATTTTATAACACAAATCAAATTATCTTAATTTTCTTATAATAAATATTGAATATTGTTTTATGATAATTAATGGGGCATGGTCACATTGGAACAAAAAAAAATACTAATGGGATTTCAAACTTCAAGTTCTTCTTTTTGAATGGAAGTTGGCATTTTACCAAGTTTGCACATGGCCTAAAATTATATAATAATGAGCAAAATTTGGTTATTTAGACTCAGTAAGCTGTCATTCTTGCATTTGACCTAGCAAACCAAAGGAAAGTGTGTAACACTCATAATAGATTTTCTAGCAAAATAATGTTAACATTTAATGGGTATGAAAAATTTGGTGCTCAAAACTGAAAAAAAAAAAAAAAAAAAAAAAAAAGTCATAAATTTACAATAAATTGAGCTTGTCTGCCTTTGTCCATATGGAAGAATTTCTGCATAAATGTTAATTGTTATATACTTGTATTAATAAGCATGTTCCATAAAAGAGAACTTGTAGAGTGGTTCAATTAAAAAAGATACCTATAGAAATTTGTCTTTATATGAGAAATACCTAAATATAAAAATCATTTTAGAATCTCTATAGTGGATTTGCTTTAAACAAATTTTTTTTAAAAAAAAAAAAAAAAAAACTTTTAGTGGGACTTGTTAGGTTTCAGACTATTCTTTTGATATCTTCCTCAGATGTGAGAAAATTTTTTCATGGAAAATTTTATAATGATATTATTATAATTTTCTATCATTTGAAAAAAATAATAGAATAGAAAAACAGAGAGGTAAAGTCATGTAATTTCAACAATTTACATAATATATAAAATAATTATATTGACTTTTTTTTTTTTGTTGTATAATAGTTTAACTATTAACTTTGCATTTTTGCCTAATTTAATGTATAAAGATTGATATTTTATTATTCTTTAGGGTGTAACTGAGCCAAGTCGACTCGCGAGTTACTCGAGATCGACTCGAAAAAATTCAAAATCGACTTAATTATTATCGAGTTGAGTTTGAGCTACTCGAGTAGGTTGTCAAGTCGAGGTCGAACTCCTTAATATTTGACTCGATAGACTCGCGAGCTTAATCGATCTTGTACATATTTACCATTTTATCATTTTATTTTAATATAATTATAAGAATATCTTATTGAACCGAGTCGAGTTCGAACTGGAGTTAAGCTTAAATATTTTAATATATATCTTAAACTTTTAAAATTTTATATAATTAATTGAGTCGAACCGAATCGAATTCGAGTTTTGTAGTGTATCGATTAGACTGGGCTCGATTACACCCTATTATTCATTATAATTCCATCAAAAAGAATATTAATAATTTATTCCTGCCTATCAACGAAAGAAAAATAAAATAATTACACTCACCTAATAAGAGGTTATACATCAACTGCCAATGCAATTATCAAACACTTATGTCTGAATAAATTCACTAATGCTTTATTCTTTCATTTATTTGCAATTTATATTTCAAATTTGCATTATTTTATCCACATTCTTATAACCTTTCAATGTCCATATTCTCATTTCTTATTCAACTATTTCATTTCATTTATAATTGTATATTAATACACATTATTCTTTTTCCTTAGAATATTCCTTTCTTTAAATTTTTATATGTTATTTTATTTACATTAAAAACATGTACCATTTTGCAATAATTATATTATATTATATTATATTTATATTTATATTTTATTGCTCTCATAAAATTTTAATGTTTAATAGAAATTATTAAAAAAACATTAAAGTTATGTTGATTATATAAGTGATTATATAATTATACTTCACAATAAAATTATAGACCACTTTCAAAAAAAAAATTATAGACCATAAGATTAATATCATTTTAATTTTATTTTTTTAGATATTAATGTTTATCTTTTAATTATACATAAATGTAAATATTTTATCTTAACAAGAAAATTATCAAATTATGAATCGAAAATCATATGTAAATTTATTACAAAAAAAAAAAAAAACCATTAAAGAATCTGGACCAAACAAATCATAAAACTTGAGAAAAGTACTCAAAATGTAATTAGCCAACAACAACCAACAACCAAAACTCCCACAAACTTAAATTAATTAATAAACGATCCCTCACATCACATTAATTTTTTTCTTTTCTTTTAGTTCGCCATAGGCTCCTCTTTTGCCAAGAATCTCTCTCTTCTTTATAGCTATTTATTCTTATAATGCACACCAAACCAGCCGTTCCCCATTTTTCTTTGCGCATTGAAGATTACGTCACCCTTTCTTCCACATTTGAGATCTCACAATATTTTCACTTGCTGCTGACCTCCACTTTCCATAAAAAGCATTAGCTTTGTTTTCAAATATCCCCGATTATTTCATAGATCTCTTATATTTCTCCACTTGTTCTTTTTGTTCAAAAAACAAAAAAATCTGTGTTTGATTATGAGTTGGAGATATAAAGCTGGTTTGTTCTTGATAGCTACTGTTGTTATTATATGGGTTGCCTCTGCAGAAGTTACCCAGGTTGGTTTCTCTTTTTATTTTTGTAAAAAGATTATATTTTTTTTTTTGTATTGGCAATTGGTTTGGTGGATGATTGTTGCAATTCGTTTGTGCCCAGTTGTTGATATATTGTGTGTGTGATTTATGTATGTTCATGGAATTGTTGAGGTAATTAACACTGTTTTGTTTGTTGATAATTTAATTGGAGATTTTCATTCTTTGAGAATTTTGCGTATCCTCAGTGGTCTAAATTGTAGATGATTCATAAAGAAAGTTTTTTTTTTTGAACAAAAATAAAGAAGGCTTCTTTGGTTTGCAAGTTAAAGATGTCTACACTCAAAAAAGGAGCATTTTTATGTATTGTGTTTCATAATTAAACTACTAATTGTGCATCAATTCATTGAGTTATTATTATTATTTTTTGCACTTGAGAGTGGAGGCTCAATTTTCATTGACAATTGTACTGTTTCTTGAGCTTTCTAGTTTCTCAGCTTTATAATGAATAAGTTCATAACTGGTGATGGTGTTGAAAAGCCTAAATGTATTATGTTAAATGATGATTCACTGTGTGATAAGTTATCTTTGCATCTTTACAAACTTACTGTGCCCAAATCGTACAGGGTATCTTTACGGACTACAAGCAGCCATTTGCAGTGACATATCTTGGAGCTTCTCTACTGGTGGTTTACCTTCCAATAGCATTTCTTAAGGACTGGATATGTAAGATACTAAAGCAACGCTCTTCTAAAAGTGGTATAAATGCAGGAAGCCTAAATGAGATTTCTGATGGATTAAACTCTCCTCTAAGCCGGAAAATTTTTGAAATGGAACTTCAGGGAACTATGACTAGAAAAGACAGTGAAGCGGACCTTTCAGTTGAAGTAGAGGGAAAGCCTTTGATTCCCAGACACAAAGATGATTTACATGTGTTGAAACATGACAAAGAGCTCACAACTAGAGAAATTGCCACCTATGGTTTTTATATTGCCCCAGTCTGGTTTGTAACAGAGGTATACTTATTCAGGACCTGTTTTTTCTGAACTCTCTGGCATGTAAAGATCAATACTGTGTGCACAAATCTATTTATTAGTTTAGGAAAAATCTGTGCCTTGGTAAAAATTTATGCATATGGCTTTTCTGTTATATTATCAGTGCATGTGTTTTCTAGAGATCCTTTTTCTTGTTTCCCAAAGGATTTTGGTTAGTAACATCAAAATTAAGGAGTTGAAGAGAATTCGTGGTTATCATTTTTATTGTGGGCAGTATTTGTCAAATGCCGCGCTCGCACATACAAGTGTTGCAAGTACAACAGTTTTGTCATCAACATCGGGACTTTTTACTCTTTTCATTGGTGTATCTTTGGGTCAAGATACCTTAAATGCTGCAAAAGTAGCAGCTGTCTTTGTAAGCATGGCTGGTGTTGTCATGACCACTTTGGGAAAGACTTGGGCTGCAGATGATCCTCAACTAAGTGCTTCTGCGTAAGCTCCATTTCAGCTTTTTTGTTCACTTCATATTACGTTTGGCTTTTCACTTTGTCACTTTGTCACTTAAGCATTAAATCAAATAAAAGGCACTATATGCTCATTTAAGGAGTATTTCATGTAATGTTCCATTGTTTGGGAAAGGATTCTTAATCCATTTTCATATACTATTTTATCAAAACAAGATTTGCAAAGTGATTGACTGATAGTTAAGATTTGTCATCTATGTTTATGCTGAAAATATTAGAGCACAATGGCTCTGCTCTAAAGCTATTAATGGGAATAAAAGCATCATCTCTTTGTGTACATATAGTTGCTTCTAATGTAGGATAGCTCTTTCAAATTTCATCAATGTACCATGTGAACTGCTATTTTTTGTTCTTGCTCTTTGTACTGCATCTTTGGTCATTGACTGTTGATACTTTGTATTCAGCAATGGAAAGCGATCCCTTGTGGGTGATCTTTTTGGCCTTCTCTCAGCTGTGTCTTATGGACTATTTACAGGTTAGTTGCAGCCCTTATTTAGTTTTTCTTATCTACTCGTCCAATGCTTATACTTTATTCTGTATGTAGTCCTTGTTTTAAAAATACTGTTGCTGAGTGTTGTGTTTCATTGACTGCTGCAGTTCTTCTTAAAAAGTTTGCTGGAGAAGAAGGGGGAAGGGTTGACATCCAAAAGTTGTTTGGATATATAGGCCTTTTCACACTTGTAGCTCTATGGTGGCTTGGTAAGAAACTTTATTAGTTCAATGTTATGTTGACTAGGTGAAGTCTCAGTGGATTGGATGGAGTTAATAATTTAGAAAATTAATACCAGTGCTTCTATCTTGTCATTGTTCAGTTGTTTGTGGTATTTGTTAATGAGACCATAAAATTTCATTTGTTTTCTTCTACCCCCGTTAAAATTCAATTTTCATTGTATGGTCATATTGCTGGGTAGTAACTATTGATCTTCCAAACTCCAGGAGTTTCAAATATGAAAATTAAACTTGTACTGTTTAAGGCTGCCTTGGATGAATCATACTTATAACTTTACGATTTTCTCCGCAGTATGGCCATTGACCGCATTGGGAATAGAACCGAAGTTTACAATTCCTCACTCTGCGAAAATGGATGAAGTTGTTCTTGCAAATGGCTTCATTGGAAGTGTCCTCTCCGACTATTTTTGGTATATTCAAGCATTCCCTTTTATTATACTTGCTTCATGCACTAACATTATCACATTCAGCTAATTTAACTCCTAATGTCCCTAGGGCATTATGTGTTGTATGGACAACGCCATTGGTGGCCACTTTGGGAATGTCTCTCACCATCCCTCTTGCTATGGTGGCTGACATGCTTATTCATGGTCGTCATTATTCAGCAATTTACATTCTTGGCTCTGCTCAGGTGATGTAGTGTTCCAAATATGCATATGACGTCGAGTTTTCATTGACATTTTAGTACCCTATAACATGATTGAGTTCATAAAATGCCGTTGTTGTCTTTAAGACTACGATTACCTCTCCATGCAATCCTACCAATCTGATCATATTTGGTGGCGTGACACAGGTTTTTGCAGGATTTGTGATAGCTAATCTTTCAGATTGGTTCTCAAGGAAGTTGGGATTATAGCATTTGGTTGAAATTCCTGTGCTCCATAACACCATTCTTTATGGGGCATATCTCCACCATATTGACTTGATGATACCACATTGATTTGATCCTCAACACGTTTGTTATCATTATCGTTTTTTTTTTTTTTGATCTGCAGAGAAATGATGAACTGTAATTGAATTGTGTAAATGAAAGCTAGAGATTTTGTACTGTGGGGATGGTTGGTTGGTTGCTTGGTCAGGCTTGTGCGTGGAGAGCCCAAATTGTAATAAAATAGTTTTGATCAAAGGAAAAAATAAATGTTCTCTTTTTTTTTTTGGATTGATTGTGTAAATAATATGCTTTAAGTCTATGATTTGATGATGTTGTTAGCTTTAGTTGTTTCAACAATCAAGAGATGCTATAGACATTTTATTACAAAATTTGTTTGCTCTTCTCAGACTATCATTTTATTCATCTACTTTAAAACAATTCAACCTGCCAATAAATTAAAATGCTAGTTCTTAAATAATTTGTTTTATATTTTAAATATACCATTAAGGTAAATTAAATATAACTAAATAATTTATAATAATACAAACATATAATCATATGTTCGATAATAAAATTCTAAATGACACAAATTATTCATACATTATTCGAAATTCGGTCCAACAAAAGTTTATCCAAATTTATATATCAAAATTTGCCTGCTGACTTAATAAAAGTTCATTTCTATATTGATATTCATTTAACAAACTAATTAAGTTCAAATTAGATAGAAATTTAGCTAATTGATAACTTTACACGCATACTAAAATAATTATTAAACTAAAATTATAATATTATAGTAAATGATTTATTTTTGAAGTATTAATAAATAATTTTAGTTTATAATTCATAATTTTTAAATTTGTTTAAACCTCAATCAAATTTATGAAAAAATTAAAAATAAATAATACAATAATTATAGCAAATTAAAAAGGTGTAGTTTATGATTATTTTATTTTTTACAAAGTAAAATTTATTTTGTTAATAATCACTATTAGATTATTTAATATAATCTCATCTAACAGTGATACGGATAAAAAAAAAAAAAAAAACAAAACAAAATTACCATATAATTTTTCAATTAAAAATAAAGCAATTGTTCCATCAAAAAGATAATAATAATAATAATAAAGCAATTGAAAATTAACGACAAAAAACTGTCGTTGAGATCGAATCAAAGCGGTCTCAAGTCTCTGCTACACTGCTACAGCTATGGCGTCGATCCTTAGATCGAAACCGCTTCTTCTTCTACTTCTCGTACAATTATGCCTCTCTCTTATCGCTCCAGCTCTTGCGATTTCGTCAGGGTACGATTTTTCAGCTTCATCTTTCATCAATTTTTATTTCTGATTAATCAAATTTCAATTTGTTTTTGATTCGAGATTATAAGAAAACTATAATTTTCTTTTTCACTATTTAGCTCGTTTAGTTTAGATTAGATAAAGTACTTCATTGAACTGAAACTAATTTTTGGAAGAGATTGGAAGTTTAGGGTTTCGACATTCACTTGTTGTTGTTATTTTTCCAGGTCTGTTGATGGCCATAGCATTAATGGTCGAGTGAAGATCGGAGGTACCGCTTTAACTTTTTTGGTTACTCAAACAATGATCCATGCTAACATAGATTGGTTTAAACCCTTGGTTCTGTAATGATTAAGCAATTTGTTTTGTTGCTTG
Organism: Macaranga tanarius; assembly: GCA_949673435.1. NCBI lineage: Eukaryota > Viridiplantae > Streptophyta > Magnoliopsida > Malpighiales > Euphorbiaceae > Macaranga > Macaranga tanarius. Next base: position 42,186 of record CATIWO010058982.1, on the reverse strand, counting down.
ATTCAAAATGTTAGATTTTTGCCTTTTTTTTTTTTTTATTACATGATACATAAATAATATGATCATACTGTCTTGCTTGCATGTTCCTACAGCTGGTTTGGGTGCAAAAGGATTCAGTCTTCCCGGAAAACTATCCAATGTTAAAGTTATACTCAATGGTGGCCAAAACATCACTTTTCTTAGGCCTGATGGATATTTTTCATTGTATCCTCCTGTTATTTGTTTCTCATTTTCCCTTTTGCCTCGCTATCAGTTAACTAGAAGTTTATTTTAATTCTGCTGAAGGAATGTTACTGATAAACATTTTTGTTGATGTCGTGATTCCTTGACTTGTATGGTTGAAGCTATAACGTGCCAGCAGGAACTCACTTAATTGAAGTAGCTGCAATTGGTTATTTCTTTTCTCCGGTAAGGTTTCCAATCCTTGGAACGGAGTCATTTGTTATGTACTGGATTACTCTTTATTGAAGTTTCTTTAATATGTTTAGGTCCGAGTTGATGTTAGCGCCAGATTCCCCGGCAAGGTTCAGGCAGCCTTGACGGAGAACAGAAGGGGCCTGACTGAGTTGGTATTGGAGCCGATGAAAGATGAACAGTATTATGAGGTTGTCTCTTCTTTTCATATCTTTCTTAGTAGTTTCTTAGTTTATCTATTAGTTGCTGTGTCCATCTCATAATGTCTTGTTTTCTTACAGATTAGAGAACCCTTCTCCATAATGTCTGTTGTCAAAAGCCCAATGGGTCTTATGATGGGATTCATGCTGGTGGTCATGTTCCTAATGCCCAAATTAGTGGAGAACATGGGTACGTACTTATTTGCTGCAGAAGTTTTTATGTTTCAGTCATGGGGTTGCTATGGATTTAAATTGGCTGATTGGTGATTTGGCTTATCGGTCTAATAACTTATTTTTTCTTATGGGCACTTCCTGAGACAAAAGTCATGCCTTAGTAATGTATTTTTGCATTCACCAACACCAAGATTTTCATAATTACTTTTTCTTGTCACTGTTAAACATTTTGAGTAAAGCATAAATGGATTCTCCTTTTTTACATGGAATATTGATCAATTCATTATAATTTAATCCAATATTGCATGGACTTACTAGTTTTGCACTAGGGTGAAGTAGTTTTTGGTAGATGCTTGCTGTTGCTATATTGATAGCTTTTGATAAGATTAATTGGTTGTGTATGGCAACAGATCCTGAGGAAATGAGGCGGGCACAAGAAGAAATGAGGCAACAAGGGGTTCCTTCCCTAGCAAACCTTTTGCCAGGAGCACAAAGAAGCTGATAGAGATGAACCTACATTCGAATTGGGATAATTCACTCCAGCATTGTGATTCAGAGGCTTTATTGGTGTCCATGGAAAATTTTCAAGCACACAATTATTAATTGTTCTCTCATCAGACACCGATAATATGCTTATTCTGGACCCCTGAAAGATACAACTCGTTTTAACAATACTGCTATAGATTTGCATGGAGACTTTGCTCGCTATGTTGGATTAGTTATGATTTTAAAGATTGTGTTCCAAATTTATTGTTTTTTTTTCGCTTGAAGAGTGGAAAATATCCTATCCTACTTGCTCTCTCTCTCTCCGTGTTGATGCGAGTATCAAAGTTGCTCTAATTGAACAAAAATATGGTGTTTAGGCTTTTTCGGCATTGTGGTGGGAAGTAAAAAAAGGAACCTTTTAACTTTTTCTTATTTTTAATTTTTATTTTATTTTAAAATTGTGTTTCAGGAAAAACATGTGAATATGGAAAATTTTATGCTTACCTTGTTTGTCAATTACTTTATTTTTACTTTGTAAAAAATATATTACGTTTGTGAGTATATCTTTTCTGAAAAAATAAAAACTGATAAAAAAATAAATATCCCAAAGGGGTGTCCTTAATGAATAATGGTTGTGCTTAATTGTCAATTGATGGCAGTACGTAATCCAAAAATGTATTGAAAATGTTTGCCTAAATTGTGTTAACAAACAGGATTAAAATGCTTGGAATTAAATAATGGAATAGGTTTTTGGTACCAGCCTCAAACGGGTGAGGCCCAATAGCATTTACAGACATAAAACATAACGTTAATAAGATTAACTCCAACAGCACATCTATTTCCAAAAACCTCCTCTCTACCTATGGAAATGCATTCAAACTGATATCCGTAGCAGATTTTCTCTTCATTTTTTAACTCAACTCCACTCCATTTCTCTCCATCAGATCCTTCACTTCTCCTTCTCCTTCTCCTCCACCAGTAGATGCAAATACGTTTATATATACACCATACACACCAATACTTATACTAATAAGCAGCGATGATGGATAATTTACCCACCACCACGACGACGACGAAATCTGATAGGCGATGGAGATCCAAGCCTTTACAGAGCTCAAAACCTTCTCTTCTCATGGCCTTCTTCTCTTGCCTTGCTTGGCTATACGTTGCTGGACGGTCAGCTTCTCTTATTTTATTTTATTTTATTTTATTTTTATTCTCTCTATTTGATCACTCCTCACGATTCGATATTTAACCAAATTCAACAGATTGTGGCAAGATGCAGAAAACAGAATTTTGCTTTCTAATCTTCTTAAGCTGAATGCTGCTCAGGTTTACTCTATTTGGGTTAATTTTTCATTCGTTTGATTTTTTTTTGTATGTTTTTATTAATTTTTTTTTTATGGTTATTTGTTGGCAGAGACCTAAGGTTCTTACTGTTGAAGATAAATTAGCTGTTCTAAAATGCAAGTATGTTACATTATTTTGTAGAATTTAAATATTATGAAATTCAAGGTAGTTTCCTGATTTTTTTGCGTTGGTAACTAACGGTGATGATTTGTAGAGATCTGGAGAGGAGAATTGTGGAGGCTGAAATGGATTTGACTCTGGCCAAAAGTCAAGGGTACCTCAAGAATCAGTTGCCAAATACTGGGTCTTCTTCTTCGCGCAAGAAACTTCTTGCAGTTATTGGAGTTTATACTGGGTTTGGTAGTCGTTTAAAGCGAAATGTGTTTAGAGGATCATGGATGCCTAGAGGTGAGTTAGGGTTGCCTACTTTCATTGTTCATTTGCTGAGCAACTGTTGTTGTTGTGGATATTCAACTTTAATTCAATTCTTTCGTTACTGATTGGGCTCTCATTGCTTTTGGATGCCATGTTGCGTGCTAATTCCATTTGTCTTTTTTGGTTTTGTATTGTGATTGGCATCAGTTAAGATATAACCAGTAATTGAAAATTTTCACAACGTGGCTACTGTTTTATTTGGTTGCAGGTGATGCTTTAAAAAAACTTGAGGAAAGAGGAGTAGTGATTCGCTTTGTAATTGGGCGGAGGTTATCTCTCATACTTCAAACCTTTTTTCAGCATTTCCTCAACCTTATTTATTCTTGCTCTGTTACATTGTACCATGTCATCCAATGAACACTGTAATAACTTTGTTTATTTTTAATTGGCAGTGCTAATCGAGGTGATAGCTTAGATCGTAATATTGACGGGGAAAATAAATCAACAAAGGATTTCTTGATTCTTGTAGGTGATGCAATTTTAAGGTTCATTTTTAATTTGTTAAATATATATTACAGCATTCTTTCTCGTAAGACGGAATTTTCCTCAATTATGAATCAATGCAATAACATCTTGAAGTGATTGTTTCCTTAGTTTCCGGAGGGTGATTGTTGATGAAAACTCTCTATCAACCATTAAAAGAAAAAACAAACTAGATGTGATGTACTGCAAAAATCTCTATTCACTTTTTTGAGTCAAATGAATTGTGTAGTATCCCTCTTATTGTTGATTATGTGGACTTTATAAGATAAGAATCTGAGTGTAGTTCTTATTAATTTATCAGGATGATCATGAGGAGGCACAAGAAGAATTTCCAAAGAAAGCAAAATTTTTCTTTAGCACTGCAGTACAAAATTGGGATGCAGACTTTTATGTGAAAGTTGATGACAATATAAATCTGGATCTTGGTATTGCTTCAAATTTCCATTCATCTCCCTCAAGCGACATGTATTGCATACTTCTAATTATTCCTTAGAACCTTCAGTTTATTGTTTACACCTCTTTCCTCCTTGACAGAGGGGTTAATTGGACTTCTTGAACATCGCCGTGGTCAAGACAGTGCTTACATTGGGTGCATGAAGTCAGGAGATGTGGTATCTGAAGAGTACGTGCTTTGTAATATCTTGTTTCAGTCTAATTGCGTTTGCCCATTTTGTTTACTATATTATACTTATATGCATATGTGTCAGTACAATATATATGCTCAATAGAACTTTTCACTGGAGTTTCTAGATTTCTGTTGCCAATGCCCTGTGGAGTTGTGGAGTTTGTTTTACAGAGATTACTGGTGCTAGCATGTTATGCTTCTTAATTGTTATATTTGTCAAGTGGTATAAAGTTTTATGTTTGAACCCTTTGAGTAGCTCCATCGTTTCTGGTTTTTATTATTTTAAACGATTTGCGAATCCTAACATAATTCCATAAATTGGTTGAATTTTCTCCTTTGCCGTTCTAGTTTGTCTGAAATATTTATTCCCAAATGTGGCTTGAAAGTCAATTTTTTTTTTTACTTTCTGGTCCTAAGGCACGATGTAATGAGTATCTAAACTTTTATTGATTTTCAGGGGAAGGCAATGGTATGAACCTGATTGGTGGAAATTTGGGGATGAGAAATCGTAAGTGCTCTATCAATATTGTATGAATGGTGTAGCTAAATGCTGCTGGAATAGCCACAATGTGGAATCTGACCATATCTGTATTTTGTTGTTTCAGATACTTCCGACATGCATCTAGTGCACTTATTATACTCTCCAAAAATTTGGCTCGGTATATTAACATAAACAGGTTAGTTGTGAATACTGCTAACGGCCCAGGTTAGTTTTGGGTGTACAGTCTATCACTAAATTGTAGAAGTGAGGATAAAGTTAGGAATTGGCCTAGTTCTCATTATAACTTGGCTGATAATTAGAACCTTGCCTAATTGCAACTCATGTCTGCACAAATAGAAAATTTTAAAGGGGTCAGGTGCTGAGTTTGCATTAAGTGTCCAGCCTTGGCAATTTTACATTATGCTATTTATTGCTTAACTATGCTCTAGTTGCCATTTGATCAGAGAATTGAATCACTTACTGCATACTAATCCTAGTTCAATTACTTATTGTGTGCAGTGCATCTCTAAAGATGTATGCTCATGATGATACATCAGTGGGATCTTGGATGATGGGTCTCCAAGCAACCTATATAGACGACAATCGTCTTTGCTGCAGTAGCATTAAACAAGGTGAACTTGATCCCGTGCTGTCGTTTTGATAAATTGGGCATTTTCTAGTCAATTTTTTTCTTTTTACTTAAAGGCCAGCTTTTCACTTGCAGATAAAGTATGTTCTCCAGCATGATCAGGAGAGTGAGGCAGCCTCCTCCTACCTTGCTGGGCGGGGACATTGTCAATGTGGTGGAATTTATACTTTGGGTTCACAGTGGATAGTACAGTACACATTTCTTCATTGCATTCACTTGTAGTTAGGACCATTGGAGCATTCGGTAGATAATTCTTTTAGTTGCGGAGATTGGTTGGATATCTCTTTAGGATAAACAGAGGCTAACAACATTGTGAGCTCCAAATATGTCGACCTTTGGCATGTAACTATTGCTTTGATAAGTTTGTCGAAATGATTACCAACACAGCTTCTTTCCTGTACAAGTTTTCCTGTATTCTGAAGATACTCCAATCAAATACACAGGACATGTTTGGCATTGCTTGCTCCAACTTTTGAAAATTTAAATTTAGTATTTTTTATTTTTACTATTTTTGTATATTTTTATATTATATAATTTTAGTTAAAACATATTTAACTGTTCTTATTTTTAGAACTGAATTCCAAAAAAGAAATTACTAAAAAAATAAAATGAGAATTTCATGAAATAACTGGGGCACTAAGTTACTTAACCCATCATGATAACATATTATTAATTGTATACTAAGGTATTATATTAAAATTAAAATTAAAATTTTGTTACGTTGATTTTGTAAAATACTGTCAATTCGTGTAGTTTTTAGATCCTATGACCTTTCTATAGAAAGATAATAGAAAAGAGCTATTCAATTCATTCATATTTATGTTATTTTTTACCTTCTATTAATTAAAAAAATCTTTTTTAAGATTAAAAAATTCCAAAGCTTTGTGTTGTATTTTGTTCAACTTTTTTTTTAAAAAATTTTTAATCACAATATTAAACTCAAAAAAAAAAGGAGAAGTCTTATTATTATTATTATTTTAACATAGGAGAAGTCTTATTTATTATGACAAAAATGAATAAAAAGAGGCCACAGAGTAGCAGCAAACAGAGCAAATGGGAAGTCTAAAAAAATGCTACAAGCCTCTAACCTCTATCCGTTTATCTCCGCCCCCACACTCACTGCTCCCTTCAACAATTCGTCTATCTCCGGCCACCACCACCGCCGCCGCCACCAGAAAAAGAACAACGACCTTCTTTCGCCTCTTCACTTCTCTAAGCTCATCTCATCCCATAATCAACGAAAAACTTAACAGCAGCGCTGATGGAACTGCAACTCCTTCAACAGAGCTGTGGCTGTACAATACAATGAGCAGAAAGAAGGAGCTTTTTAAACCCAAAGTTGACGGTAAAATTGGAATGTACGTTTGTGGCGTCACAGCTTACGACCTTAGCCATATTGGCCATGCTCGTGTCTATGTTACTTTCGATGTTCTTTACAGGTCCTTAGCCTCTCGCCCTCCTTCTCAGTCTCTTTTTTTATAAATTTGTTGTGAATATTTATAACTAATTGGGGTTTTTTTTTAATTGTTGAATTAGGCAGATATTTAAAGCATTTGGGCTATGATGTTTGCTATGTCCGAAATTTCACTGATGTGGATGATAAGGTGGTTTTTTTTTTTTTTAATTCTATTACTTTTATTTATAAAAATTTGAGATGTAGGTTTGTAGCTTAGCTTAGCAGCTATTGCCATTGGAATTAAGCTTAATGACTAGAAAAGATTCAAACTTTTGCATCAATGACTAGAAAAGATTCAAACTTTTGCATCAATGACTAGAAAAAATTCAAACTTTTGCATCAATGACTATAAAATTCAAACTTTTGCATCACAATGTTGTAAATACTTCTTATTTGTATTAGCATTTTTAGTTGATATTTTACTAATTAAATAAAATTGCTACTGGATTGTGTTAATTATAATATAAGGATAAATTTGAAATTTTGAATTGTTATTATGTGTGTGTATTTGTTTAATATGACAAGGGATTGATGATGTTTTGCTTTGGATGTCTGCTGCCAAGTGCCAACTTTTTTTTTAAAAAAATAGTGATAGGACAGGATAGCTGAGTTGCGCTTTTCGAATTTTGTAGATAATTGCTCGAGCAAATGAACTAAGAGAAGATCCAATTAGTTTGAGTAGACGATACTGTGAAGAATTCAATCATGATATGGTGTATCTTCATTGCTTACCGCCTTCTGTTGAACCACGCGTGTCAGATCATATGCCCCAAATAATTGACATGATCAAGCAGGTAAATTTTCTGACCCTAATAGAGTGCCAATAGCAAACGTTGATGCTTTGTGCATTAATATTTTGGCATGCTATTTTTCCAGATTCTTGATAATGGCTGTGCCTACAGAATTGGTGGGGACGTTTACTTTTCGGTGGATGCCTTTCCTGAATATGGAAAATTATCTGGGAGAAAACTGGAAGATAATAGAGCTGGTGAGCGAGTGGCTGTTGACTCAAGAAAGAGAAACCCTGCAGATTTTGCATTGTGGAAGGTAAGTGATCTATGTCATTTTTGTAATGGACGTGAGAAATAAATGCATAACATCTCCCACATTATTCAAGACGATTGGATTTGATGTGGCTTATGCTGCTTGAAACCTTCCTAACTCTTAGTATATGCTGATTTTTGTATCTTAATATTGCATATGCAATCTATATTATAGATTGCATTTGTAAACTCAAATGTCAATGTACTCATTGCCTAGGTATCCATCTAGATACTTTTCATTAGATATCTTCTGCAACTTTTCAGCAGGAAAGAATTTGATATGCATGAAGCAATAATTAATATATGCCCCTATAAATTGGATGATATATCTATGCTTTCAAAAGAAAAGGTAGAAAAGGGAAATGATAGTACTATAGTTGGTATTGTTTGCCATGCTCTCTTTTTCCTAAATATTTTTTTCTTGTTAATTTTTTAGTCTGCAAAGGAAGGTGAGCCCTTTTGGGAGAGTCCATGGGGCCCTGGAAGACCAGGATGGCATATTGAGTGCAGTGCCATGAGTGCTACTTATCTTGGTCATGCCTTTGACATCCATGGGGGTGGAATGGACCTTGTGTTTCCCCACCATGAAAATGAGATTGCTCAGAGTTGTGCTGCATGCAGAGATAGTAACATAAGTTACTGGGTACATAATGGATTTGTAACTGTTGACTCAGAGAAAATGTCCAAATCACTTGGGAACTTTTTCACAATTAGGCAGGTAAAAGAATTCTATAGATTGTTTAGTGACACTCTAGTTCTTTGTTCATGGTTCAATTTTGTAGGCTTAGGCTTTTCTGTATTTGGAATGATAGTTATGTTAACATGATTCTTTTGAAAATTTTTCTTTCCTAGGTTATGGATCTTTACCATCCACTGGCTTTGAGACTGTTCTTGTTGGGGACCCACTATCGTTCTCCAATCAACTATTCTGATGTACTACTTGAGAGTGCTTCTGAGCGTGTTTTTTACATATATCAGGTATCACAGTATGCAAATCTCAACCTCCAACTTTTTTTTGACAGCCAGGTTTTGTGAATCACATTTGTTTTCTCTGGCTTAATTCTTTAGTTCATGGCTGCAAAGATGCTGCAAGAGGTCTATTGGTTTCAGATTCCGTTAATACATGGGTGCATTTGAAATGTCATTTAGATAACTTGTTTTGAAAAAGAAAGGAGACATATTTTGTCCTCACTAGTTCTCTTTTTTTTACATATCATGTCATTTGACTCTCATAATTCATTTGTTGCAGACATTACATGATTGTGAAACAGTCATTGGCCAGCATGAGGTGACATTTGAGAAAGATTCTGTCCCATCTGACACTGTAGATGACATTAATAAGTTTAATGATGTTTTTGTCACCTCGATGTCAGATGATCTCCATACACCTGTTCTATTGGCAGCACTGTCTGATCCATTAAAAATCATGAATGACATGTTACATACCCGAAAGGTAACAAGCAGAACATTTTTTTAATTAAGGTTAGATTTGCTACTTGAAGATGTTGGAGGCAAGTCCATGAAACTGAAAGAAATCATGTTAACTTGCTCTCTTTTGCAATAAACTTTGTTTATTTATTTCTTTATTTTGATTTCTGTGATCCTAGCTCTCATTCACCTTCTTCTGCTAGAAATCTGTGTAATTTACTATCAAATGAATGTTCCATGCAGGGGAAGAAACAGACAAAGCGGGTAGAATCCCTTGCTGCTATAGAGAAGATAGTGAGGAATGCGCTGTCTATCTTGGGGTTGATGCCAACTACTTACCATGAGGTAAATTTGTTGCAGTGTGGCAAAACATTTACACCCTGCATGCTAACCTATCTCTAGTTTAAAGTTCAATAAAAACTATTTCCTCCCACAGGCTCTGCAGCAACTGAGAGAAAAGGCACTCAGGCGTGCAAAGTTAACAGAAAACCAAGTATTGCAAAAAATTGAAGAAAGAACTGAAGCAAGAAAGAACAAAGACTATGAAAGATCAGATGCAATTAGGAAGGATTTAGCTGCCCTTGGAATTGCTCTTATGGACAGTCCAGATGGAACAAGTTGGAGACCAGCTATTCCTCTTGCAATGCAAGAACTGCAAGTTGCTGCAACATGAACGGTTTCTAGATTTTGCATTCATGACTTTACATTCATTATACTATCTTTTGAGATTAGAGTCTATTTCTTGCAAGTTGCAACGAAACTTGTGAAATTAGTTTTGGAACTCAGGACACATAATAGGACTATTTATATTGGAACTGTAAATGTGATTTACAACTTTTCTTAGGTGACCATGTAATAATACATCTTTTGTAAAATCTGTATACCAACAAACTATACAGCTGATGATTTATACATGAAAAAAGTGGAAATTATCAATTTTTATTTACTCACTTGCACAGGCAGGAACTGTTATGTTAGCAATCTGAACAAATACAACAGAGAAAGGAGCAACAGTTATCGGACTGGAGAGGCTAGTTTTTATCGGGTGCAAGGAAGGAATAGCTCCAGATGAATTTATAGTAAGTATTTCCCCATTTAAAAGTAGTGTCTGGCTGTGCAAGTCGCCATCCTGAGCTGTTAAATGATATTCATCCTTTGTATGTGCATCAATTTTAGAAATAAAACCCCTAGATACTCTAGCAAATTTTGCTCTTGGATTATTGTAATCTTGCATTGTCCATGTTATGTTCCTGCCAATACTTTCAGTTGAAACCTGGACCTGAACTGTAGTGTTTCCATCGAGGTTAATCAAAAGCAATGTGATTCCCTGCTGTAATGATGAAAATTCAGTGAGATTTATAATAGTGAATATATATGCGTTTTTGTTTGCTAAGTTTCAGGATTTGACTCACAGTTTGTTTCGAGCAGTGAGCATAAGCACGCATTTTATTTGTTCCATTAAAACTTGTGGACAGGGCATTTCTTCCCATCAAACGGTGCCAGAGAAGAGCACTGAAACACACAGATAACAACAGGAGTCAACAATGCACATGTAGACAGGTATCAACACTAATACATCACATGCAAGATTCACCTGTAGTAGTCAGGATTCGGGACAAAGGTGCTGGTGTTGAGCAGGCCGTAGTTTCCACCAATCAATGTTTGTCTACAATATGTTTTTGTATTAAAAGATGCTGCCATTCCTAGCTGGTCTAAGTACCTGTTTCATTAGATTGATCAATCTCCAGATTCTGTACAATTAAGCAAAACTCACCAAACCTTAAGCTCTAAATTACCAGAAGCTAAACACAAATGCATTTGTGACGAGATTATGGCCACTGTTGTAAGCACCTCCTGCCTCTCCAACCCAAGCAACTGCTTGCGTTCCTGAGTTCTTTAAAATTCCTTGAAGTGCGCTAAATGTCTGGGAGCCGCCATCGAGATATGATGGGTCTAATATCTTGTCAATGAGGTGATCATCAACTCCTATAATTGAAACAGCCGAAAAAATTGCTTCAAGTGATAATGTGAGCAATAAAGTGTGAGATAAAGTGACAATATTATAAGCAATGTACCTGGACCGAGGTTGTAGATGTGTTGAGTGACTATTTGAAGAGTTTTAGGTGTTTTATCAATGAATTCCGTGAACCAATTTGCATCCAAGAAACCTCCAGGTGCTAGGACTAATGGCTTATCTTCAAAACCTGCATAAATAGTTTGAACTAAGTTTTGTAGCGTGCCCGCATCGGATGCGTACTGTTCTGCTGCAACACTGGTTCCAACTCCATTTCCACTCAATTCATTACCTGACAAGCAGCCAACGTTTCTATAAGAGGTTTAGCATAAAATCAAAGAGTAAATAAATAGCTTTTTTTACCTAGCTCCCAGCCATGAATTTTATATCCCTTGTTGACAGTGTATCTTATAAGAGATTTAGCATTGCTTGAATTCCAGGCTCCAACAGCAGAACCATCAGAAGCTATAGTTCTGCCCTTTAGTGCATTTAACCCAAAAATAATAGAAGCTCTGTAGTGAAGATTCAAAAATGAAAACTTTCATCATATTACTAAAATACTTACTTCATATATCATAAAAACCAGTGAAAATTGTCACTAACCCAGCTTTCTTGAAAAAATTGTTTAATTCATCCCATCGAGACATAGGTAAGCAACCTTGTGAAAAGCCAAACATCTCTGAACTATTCTTGACAAATGGAGCACAAGGTTCACCTTGCATCTCATATGTGACTTTGTCTTGCAAGGTGCCTCCCATTCTAATTTTCAGAGGAGAAAAGGCTGCAACACAAACACAATCAAACCCAATGTTATTGCTTGTGCTACCATGCAAAACCTTATATTATAATAATTCTTTATTTTTTTTTACCTTTTATGGCATTTAGCAATATTGGGTTCGTAAGATCCTGCAAATATTCCAATAAGAAACATAAAGATTAGAGCCTGCTTTGTTCAACATAAATGATCTGTAGCATCTGTCAACAAAAAAAAAAAAAAAAACTTACAAGATTAAGAAAAGAAGCTCTGCCCCAGCTACAGGTTCCATAGTCACATTTATCAGGAGGCCACCAGTCTAAAGTAGCACAGATAAAATCATGATCTGTTGTTCCAATTGAAGCTGTGCCATTGATGAAAACAGTACCTTCTTCTATGCTCTGTGAAACCACTAAGTGTGGGCTTTTACCTAACCAAACAAGCCAGACACATACAAACAAGAGGCTGAACAAAACACCCATTACGTAGAACAGTCTCTTTTGCTTTGGTTTTGTGTCTGTATCATCAGTTTTTAAGGATGCCATTCAAGACAGGAATTAAGGACAAATATATATACTATAATATACTGTGCTATGACAGAGTTAGGTTTTAACTATCAAATTATATGCATACAGACACAGTAATATAGAACAATATCTTCTGCGTCTTTTGGTGATGATTAGTTATGTTTAAGTAATCAAGTTGTGTGTTGAATATTAAATGTCTACTTCTTATCTTTTGTCATTAGTCAACCTTCAAAATTGCCAACTGCGTCGTTAAATGTTAAATACGAGTGTCGCTAAATATCAACTTGACTCAAATATTTTATTTAGCGTTGACTGACGTTTGCGTTGGTAAATATTTGATCCCAAACATTTCCTCTGTAAATTTGTAGTCGGATTACTTAGATGTCACAAAATGTAAAAATAGCATCACTGTAGGTAGAAACTTAATGCCAGATTAATTACTTGTCGCAAATGAAAAAACAAAGTCAATTAGGCAGAGACTTGTAGCCGATTAATTAGGTGTCGCAAAATGTAAAACTAGTGTCACTATAGGGTACAGATTCGCAGTGGTATTAATTAGTTGTCGCATAAGTAAAAAAATCGTCGCTGTAGGTTCCAAAGTGGAATGACAGTGTGGCAGAGTATTTTGCAATTTGATTGGTAAAGATTAAAGAAAAAAAGGTGGTTTCTTTATTAAAAAGTTGGGGGTAGGAGATTCTCTCTCATCAAATTTAGGATGACCGAGACCTGTGCCACCAATGCTAAGCTATGCCAAATCATATATATGTAGAAAAACCTTCACCAAACACATTCATTACCAGAAGAAATAGCATATTATTTAATACCAAATTTATTCATCTTCTATTATTTTATTATTTTACTAGTGTACATAGTTGAAAGAGCTAAATGAGGTAGGCAGCAATTGAGTTAATAATATATAGTTCATGGGACGTTTTCTTGAAATCTTTGCAGGTGGGTACTGGATATGCCTATTTTCTGCACAACTGCTCATAATAATGTGCATATGTTAAGCACAAGTTTCTTTAATTAATAAATGCAGACAAAGGCGTTGGTAAATGTTGTTAGCATTACTAGTTCTCAATGTGTCAGGATTCTTGAAGTTGTCTTTAAATATATTTCCTCATGCCAGCCAGCCATTGTACTCCATCTATATAGATGTTGGCATTGAAGTCAAATAATGGCTAGTAGGATTTAACAATTAGGAAGAAATGGTGAAGTGTGGATGTGGTGAAGGGAGGGATGTGGCCAACTTGAATTCGTCAAGCATATCCATGATGGCAATACAAGCATATAAGCCACAATTAATAAAAATAGGATTTAACAACTTTTTTTTTCACATATAAAAAAGTTCCTTTGTTGTTGCCAGAATGTTGCCTGTTGCCTGAGAGGCCGAGACTAATTCATGGTTTACTGCCCTTTCCTATGTCTACTAGGCCTACTAGGCCTAAAGCCCATTTTGGTTCAAGATAATTGTTCACTGAATTCAGCTTAAAAAACTCTTAATTAATGGTATCTACTCTGTGAGTCTGTGACTGACGGAATATCACCATCAGGTGAGGTCATTATGCGATGTTACACGTCTTCCGCTGGTCCCATATCTGTCAAATGCTCCACTTTCTCTCATTTTTTATTAAAAAAAAATGCTCCACTTTCTTAAAAAAAAAAAAAAAGGCAAAACCAAACTTGCCTTCTCTCACTCTCCGGCGGCAATGGCAGCAATCCTCAAATTTCTCTCTGCCACTTTCTTCCTCGCCCTCATTAGCCAAGGCAAGCATTTTTGTTTTTGTTATGCTTTTCTACAAAATGGGTTCTCTTTGTTTACTTGCATTTAGTCTTAATTACATTTTTTTTGTCTTCTCCACATTTATTTTGCTCCATTGCAGGAAATGGCCAATGCTACTCAGTAACTGATCTCAAAGTTTTCCAATGCAAAACAGGGGAGCATGTGCGAAACAAGCCGCAATGGAAAGTGACTATCTTGAACGATTGCATATGTTCTCAGTTGAATGCCGCATTATCCTGCAAAAGGTTTCAAACTGTAGAGAAAATTAAGCACTCAATCTTGGTCAAAGATGATGATGATATATGTCACATCAACAATGGACTGCCATTATATGGATATCACACCTTCAGTTTTACTTATGCTTGGGATGCTATGTATCCATTTCACGTTGTCTACTCTGAAATTGCATGTTCTTAAAGCACATTGATGTTGATCTAGAATGTACATACACTTTAATTAATAGGCATTTATTCGTATATGATATTTTCTAGACATTTTAGTTAGGAGGTAAGACACTTTAATTAAACACGGTTTCCCATGTCCATGTTCCCCTATTCCTGCATATATGTTGATATCTTGATGCGTTATTGCGTTATTCTAATGATAAGAGCTCAAATTTGTACCTTTTTTTTTTTCCTATGATATGATTAGACATGTAACATACATTTGACAAAGCGACTACTTCATTTGAAATATGTATATAACTATTCCTGTAAGAAGAGTTATAGAAAAAAAAAGTTCAACATAAAATGTTCTCAAAGTATACTAAATATCAGATTGCAACATGCAGAGATAATTTAGTTTATCATTCCAAGCTCTTGGGTTGATTGATGGTGATGATTGGAGAAGATGTAGCAGGAACTTTGCTTGCTGGCTCATTCTCAACAGGTGGGTTCACAAACCATGCACCATCTGATTCAAGAGGCTCAAAGACCACAGCAGTGCCATCCGTCATCCCAATGGCAAACTGATTAGTTTCTTGGGGATGCGCAGCAATCACGAGTGGATACACAGTCGAACTGCAACAAATGGACATATATCATTCAACTGTGACATATTCTGGGAAGAAAATAGATCACATGGTCAAGCCCCACTGAAAATGAAACCTATATAGTACCTGATATCTGATGGAAGGTAAGCGCCGGGATTAATTTGACATCGGACTTGAAGGTTTGATGCACTAAATATGCGCAGAAATCCATCCAGGAAGCAACCGTAAACTAGCTGGCTATCACGTGAAAATGTTGCATATGATATTGGTGCTGAAATTTCTCCAACAATCCACTAGAAATAAATTACACAAACGAGTCCAAATCATTAAACAGAAAAGTAAATAATTACGCGGAAAGGTACAGAAGAGACAGTGGCGACTAGGAGCAGAACAGTGTTAACAATGGCATGACAGAATTATTGCCTTGTAATTTTTAGCTAAGGAGATCTTGAAGCAGTGAGTGAGCTCATAGATTAGGATACCTGCTTCATGCATTCAAATTTTGTTGCTTCATAAATGGCAAGCTGAGTCTCATGCACCACAAGTAAGTGAATCTGGTCTTGATGAAACTGAACCTGAGTGTTCGACATTGAGGGAGGCGTCTTCCCAGCTGGTATTTGCACAAAAGTACTCTTTTGTGTTTCCCATTTATCAGTGCTCCATGAAATTATCTGACCGAAAGAAAAAAAAGATAACACTCTATAGTTCTGTATAACCAAACATATCATAACAAGCAAGACTTTCAATGAAGAATTTACATTTCCTGATTTAGATGCTGTAAGAGATAGGATAATAACCTGTGCATCTGCTCCTGAGGAAATGAGAATATTCGACTTATTGGAGAATCCAAGTCCACTGATTCTCTTAGAATGACCCTTTAGCTTGATCTTGACCTACGTACGTCAAGGCAGAAAAAGGATAAATCTTTGTTTTTTCAATTCAAGATCCGAAAATTATGTCGTACCTCATCCACGCGGACATTATATATGTGTATTGTGGAATCATCCATGCCTACTGCAATTATGTTGTTATCTTGAGGGTGGAAAGCAATATACGTTGCTGCAGGCGGTGAAGACATGAATGTTGTCATTGTCTGCAGTTTCCCAGAAGAATTCATGAATGATTGATAGAAACAAGGTAATAATATTCTTAAACCAGTTTTTGCAACATTGAATTTTTTTTATTACAAGATTACCTTGAATGTCATTGTGTTGAACAAGGAAATTTTCCCTCCAGAAGCTGACATAATATACGAATCATTCTTTGACAAAGCAAAGCATGGCACAGCCTCTTCAGGTTTAACATTAGCTAGATCATTGGTCATCAATATACCAGAAGCTGGTTGCAACAATTGAGGGACAACCTTTGTTGTCGCCTAGATCACACATCATTAGTCACAAAGAACATGAATTCAAATTACTTTGAGGAACTTGATCATAATAAAGAGGAGAGCCTTATACCTTCCCACTCAAATTAGAATCCATTCTTGACCACTTCCAAAGTAAATGAATGCCATTCAATGCTAGTGCCAAGATGGCATTGCCTGAATTTGTATACATCAACCTTGCAATCTGAGTTTTTGAAGATTAAAAAGCTGATGTAAATTTTCCCTCATTTACATGCCAACAAAGCAAGGTATCAACATGTAGATTATTATGCTTTCATACCTTTTCTGTTTTAACACGAGCAGAGATCCTCAGTGAACGAAATTGAGAAGGATCATTAATCTCCAAAAGCCTAAATGTCTTTGCTAGGTTTAATTCTTCAGGCAATCTAGGTTTTACATCTTCCGAGTTCCTAGCATCAACACTCTAGGAAATGTACAAATAGAATTACATTACATATAACAACACCACATAATTCCTTGCATCAGGAAAAAAGAGAAGATAACAGAAGGCCAAAAAATTGGTATGTTAGCAAGTGCAATAGCTCATTGGTTAACATTATGACCATTAAAAGGGAAACATATGCAAATGGAATTACTGACCTTTGCCAAAGCCTCAGATGCAATTCCAAGTCTGGAAGCAAGAAGAGAATGCCCTTCAAATGTCCGCATCAAACGTAACCCATCAACAGTTGCCAGGATCTTAATTCTATTATCATTTGCAGATACTGCCAATAATGTTCCGTCCTTATTGAACCGGATCCGTGGACTTGCCTTTATCAAAAGATCACAACAACACATGTAATCTAATAGTTTTTCTTTTTCCTTTTATCATATCATAGAACATATTATTACAGTTGTGAAATTAAGAGTACTTACTGGTAGGCCTCCCTCTGCATCAATGGTTGTCAAGATATTAGGATTATCCATATCCCAAAATTTGACTGAGTAATCATCACCAACAGCCAAGAATTTGTTCTTGGCAGTATCGAATTGAACAACTCCCAATGAACGTTTATGAAATCCTTGGTATGCTCTCTTTATGGAACCCTCATTTTCATTCCATTCCACCATGCGTGACTCTCCATCTTGACTTGTCCCACAAGAAAATAGCCTAAAATGTTTCAATCAAGACATTAAATTTTTCAGCTTGTCTTTAACATATATGAGATTACAGCGGATGTTATGCAGGTCCAGCAACTAACCTCTTTCCATCAGCAGTATAGGCCATTGTGGTGCATGAGCGACCAGGAGCATCATAATCAAACCTGGATCCCACTGAGTCGTATAACCATGCCTTTATCTTTCCATCCACAGATGTTGAGAAGATAAACTGAGGCACAGCAGCATTTCTATTCACTTCTTAAAAAAAAAAGCATGTATTGAAGAAAACAAACAAGCACTAATCAGAGCATCTTACGTGAATATTTTCCCTAGAGTGAGGACAGATAGAATGTACAGGAGCATCATGACCTTTAAATGCATGCAGTTCCGCACCAGTGGCCACATCCCACACCTAAATTTTAGAAAAGTTAGTAAATGTCAGAAGATTATTTTTTCTACTACTAATGCAATCCCATTATTATTTAACCTTGATGGTCTTGTCATCACCACAAGTAATGACAGAGAGTTGCTTGTTCGGGTTGCAGAATGCTAGATCATTTACACTTCCAATATGAGCATCAATCTGAAAATTAAGATCATGAATTCTTTAGAGAGAGAATATTAACACATACTGTAAATATATTGAATCAATTATAACAAATTTACCTCCAAATGATGCCTTATATCTTGGCCACTATGGTAAGTGTATAACTGCAACATGTGTTTAGAGTATGCAACTCCTGTTCAAAGAATAATAAATATATATTTTAGTTAGTTCCATTTCCAACTGTAATCATGAGCAAGTACAGAAATTTCTTCAGTTAAATGTTTTATATCTTACCAAATAAAGAACCATCAGGACTCCATAGTATGCGTCTAACAGCAACACATGGATCTTTGATAATAGATGTCTAGACAACAATAAATTTACGTAATCCGGATTAGTTTGATGAAAAGACCATAATTTTGCTCAAAATTTTAACTTATAGCTCAAGAAGATAAAGAATTATACCTTCAGTATCATTGAACTTGCTCCAATATCCCATACCTGAAAACTTTTAGAAACCAACTTCTCCCTAGAACTAACTTCCCACACGCTAACGTCCCCTATGCTGGTTCCAACTGAAGATTCAAACAAACACATAACAACTTAATTTACAGATCAACAGAGAAAAGGTCATTTGAATTTCAGCCCGAAGACAACCTCATATGAACTAACCTAGAAGTAAAGTTTGTTGAATAGGATGAAAGTCCATGCTTGTAGGAACAGAACCCTGATTTAATGTACGTGCCACAGTCTTGGGCAATTCATCGATTGGGGTAAAAGGCGGGACATGAATTTGACCAGAAGTATTTCCTGGTAACATTATCTACAGGAAATATAACATGTATAAAAGATCTATTTTAAACAGCAAACCAGAATGCCAAATAATGGTGGAGAATTTTCTTGTTTAGGCATTCAAGAGTGGAACTTACCCTGTCTGAAACCCCTGATATCCTTTGTCTAGAAGCATCAGAATCCACCAGAGCCTTTGATGTGGCAGCTATACCTGATAGTTTAATAATATTAGAAATCGATAACTATTAGTGATTTGATGTATGTAAGAACGCGTATGTGTATGCATGTTTATATCATGACAGTACCTGGGTTTTGGATGGTAAAATTTAATCCACCTCCAGCTACTGGATGAGCTGCAGTTGAGGGATTAGACATCCATGCTGTTAAAGGAGTTTGCATTGCAACTGGTACTGGAGGTGGTTGGAATGGCTGATGCAGAAAAGAAAAGATTAGAGAGCCTGAGAAAATTATGTCACAAGGAAAGAACAATATGATTGGAAACAACTTGAGCTCAATCATGTACCCCATTTGCAAGCAGTGGAAGGAAACCTTCAGTTTTTGTAGCAGAACCAGCAAGCTGATTGCTTGTGGCAAGGTGGGCATATGCATCGTTAGAATTTCTACAATTGTGATCCACAAAGAGAGTTCTTATATCAGGATTTTGCCTTGGATTTCCACAAAGAGAATGCTGCCAATTCAAGCTGTCTCATAGAAATTTACAAAACATGATGCCAAGAAACCATACTTCCAAGCTACATTACTGGGATAAACCAAATGACTTCAAAACCACACTATAAAAGAGCTCCCATATTTGTTTTAAACACCTATTATTACCTTTGGTTGATAAGCATCCGCAACCTGGATCCTTTAATGTTAGGAAATTGCAATTTGTCGCGGAACTGAGGATTGGCTTCAATAAGTTTCTTGACCTCAATCAGCATAATTGTTCTTGCTGTCTTTGCATCTCTGTAATTAGAAAGTTGATCATTTTGCCTGGAAAGCGAACAAAGCATGTAACATACATCAATTCCCAGGGGGATAAGAATTACACATTGTATGCAGAACAGTCATATAGACCTGAAATTATCCAGTGTAAGGAGGTGAGTAATTTCTTTGAACAAGTCTTCATTAAAAGATGAAAACACCTTCAGATCCTTCACTAGTATATCTACAGCTTTGGCTCGATCAAGCCTGGCCAATTACCAGAATGATAGCAGAAACATCATAAACAAAAATTATAAAGAAATGAAAAGAAATGGGAGAGGCAGATTGTATAAATAAATAACATTAAGGAACTCCCAAAATAATAAAGATTCACAAACTTACTCATCCAATGCCTCAAGATACTTCTGCTTGCGAATTTCGAAAAATATTTTCATAGAATATCGATTGTCATCAACTTTTGTAAACCCAGAAATATACTTCTCAGCCTCGTCCAAATTTCCATTCATAACAAGCTCCTCCAAGTACGTTAAATTAAAGAACAATCCTGATTCTTGCTCAAGCCTAACCAATCAGTGAAACAAATAAAATGTCACATTTTTTTTTTCAGAAAATAAGACCACAAAAAACTGATAAAAAAAAATTACTTGTGGACAGTTCCTTTGAATTTCTCTTCATCAAGAAACTGTAAAATCAGGAAGATAAGGTCTCTACTGAGAGAAGACGTCATTGCAGCTGCCAAGTTGTTGTCCTTGTAACCTCCAAAAGAAAGAAGAAAACTAATATCAACAACAGCAGCAGCAACGCATGACATAAGCATGCTGATATGTTCATGAAACAAGACAAATTGCATGCAGAAACAAACAAAGAAACAGCACAGAGTGAGATCACACTACATCTTTTGTTCACATTCAAAACCCACAAAAAAAAAAAAAAAAAAAAAAAAAAACCGCAAAAACCATGATTAAACCAAACAAAGAAAAAAGAATCCAAGAATCACACACCCAAGGAAAAAACCTTGCTTTTTTAGTCAAGAACATTAACAAAATTATTCATCAAAAAACTCTGCAAAATTAGGGTTCTCATAAATCAGAAACAGTAAAGTAGCTTTAACCCATCAAAATTGGTTATGACCATAGATAGATAGAGTTAAAACAAAAGAAGAAAAAAAAGAACCAAAAGTAAACAATTTGGCAATAGTTAAAGGGTTAAAAGAAGAAAAAAAAAACAGAGCTCACCTCTAATGGCAGAAGATAAAGAAACAGAGCAGTTTTGGAGCTAATTTTCACTATGCTACTAATCACTCTCTGATAAATCTCTGCTCTCTCTCTTTCCAAGAAGATGCCTTTTAAATAAGTATTAAAGCTTTGAGTTGAGTTGAAGATGACCGGAGGCAAAGGACGGTTTTTATAGTGGGGGCAGCCTTCTCGAGGTATAAGTAGGCCCGCTTATCATATAAGCGCAGTTACTGAACCGATCTGCCATCGTAACGTTCAAAAATGTTTGATGTTGGGTCCCACTTAGAAAAGTTTATACGACAGGTGTCTTGCTTTGTTAAATGTGATAGTGACAGTTGAGGTCCGTTCTTACTCTCCTATAAAGCGACTGTGCAACATTCTCCGTGTTTTAATTTTAATTTTTTTTTTTGACAATTTAATTTTAATTTTAAGACGCTATAATATATAAAATTATAAATTTTGTGTTGTTTAAAATGTATATTATATGGGGTATTATTTTTACAAAATAAAATATACTTTGTTAATAATTATTTCACTCTCATCCAATAGTAATTAAAATAAAGTAAAATAAGAAACTACAAATCAAAGCAACCATAGAATTTTTTGTATTTATATAGCTTTTTTTTTACAAATTAATTTTTTTAATGATGATTATTGGATAATGACAAACTAAAAACTATAAAATATATGTACAGGTTTTTTTGGTTGAAAATATTAATATATTGTATAATGATAATATCATATAGCTAATTGAAATAACAATACATTTGTTTTAAATAAAATAATTAAACGAATGATAAATCATAAATAAAAAAAAAACACATCAAATGAGATTTAAATTTAAGATATTTTAGCATTAGAATTTTAATTTTTTACTACTCAAATAAGATCTCATTATTAGAAAACTCTATAAATTTGAGTACTTTTTATGTTACCATATTAGAGGACAGTTATATCAAATATCTAGTTATATCAACATCAAACAATTATACAATTATATTTTTTAAAAAAGCAATTATAATAATATTTCTCTCTTAAACTATCATTTAACATTTAAGTGCAACAAGATTAGTAGTGAATTGTCATTATCAACATCAACATTAATAGAAAATTCAGTCATCATCAACACCAAATTTTTCAATCTCTAATTACTTTTAAGGCTCCAATAATTGGACTCCAACTTGACCTTTGTGCCTAAAAGAGAGGCACTAAACATATCTTTAACCCACAATTAACTTTTAAACGTCTTTTTGTAGGGAGTGGGAAGCACTAATGTGTAGTGCGAGCGTCTGGGTCCATCATGGTCAGTGCATGTGCATGCATAGACACACTATCTCACTGTAACGACAAATTAAGAAGAAAACAAATTGAGGACAAAAGTCTTGTGGTGGTCCCAAAACTGTTGCTTTTTTTTTTGTGTTGGTGCAATGACATTTATGTCCGTACCAGGAATATTTTTGCTTTGGTGACAAATAGAAAGCACGGATATTACTTTCTTGCGACAACTCGAAAAGCCACGTGGAAGCCTCTCTGTAAAAAAATTATTGGGCCTATTGTTTTGTACCGTCAGATTAAATGCCCACCTACTGTCTAAAGCCCAACGTTTCCGGCCCATCATTGGCTAGCATGCATGTCACGTGTGAGAGGAATACGTTGAAGTTTTTTGAACTTCGTATGTGGACAGTGGACCCATGTAACTTTTAGGAAAGGCGAGTTGTCATTGGTAGTGTCGGCCACGCGCTAAATTACACGTATGGGCAGAATTTAGCTTGACTCAAATAAAATAATTATTATCTAAATTTCATTCAAATTTGCCATATTTTTTTTTAACTTGTAAACAAATTTTAGATTTTCAATTGTAGAGAAAATGATAAATATATGCATTTAATTTTTTTAAAACCATTGAAGAAGTCTAACGGTAGCTTTAAAAAAATATATGTTAAAATATAATATGTGATTTCTATCGTCATAAATATTAAAATAAATCAATTATATATTGATTACATACTCAAAATTAAGTTGACTCATATACATGCTAATTGGATAGTTTCATTTAACGACTTGACTTTTTTAGTTGGATAGGTTTCCAAATGCTATATTTCCGTCTTATTTCTTTATTTTATATGTTGTTGTAGAATGATCATTTGACTTTCTTATTAAATGCATGTAGCTTATATTAAAATTAAAAATTTGAAGTAGGCAAGTCCTAAATTGTAAATAATGAATTAGGTGTAAATTTATTTTATATTATGATAAAATTTTTAAAATTAAAAAAATAATACAATATTGTCGATTTGATGAATTAAAAATTTTACTATATTAAAATGTTATTAAAATATCCTCATAGTTTTAATATTTAAATTTAGACTTGACTTTCATGTTATGAAAAAAGTAATAACATACAAGCAAATTATAAGAATTAACATGTCATCATTTCGTAAAATAATATATATTGGTTTAATTATAATGAACTCTTTTAATCTTAAAATTTCAAGTTTCAATCTCAGATACAAATTTTCTTAAAAAAGAGAGGCAGCGAGTGTTTTACAAACACAATGCTGCGCTTGTGGCAACTATTTCCAGGCAAAATTGACCTGTCCCCAGCTCGGAACTCAAAAATTGTGCTCAGATTTGGGCAGTGAATGTAATTGGGTCGCTTATTTATAAGTCAACCAGCTTACCTCCTCCACCTATCACTCCACTCTATATGTACTGTCCCTTCGCTGCTTCTTTCTTCGCATCAATTCTCAGCTCTACACATTACCTACTTGACAATGGCTTCTTCTTCTTCCTCCTCTTCCATTAACCAAGCAATTATCACCATGATCGTTCAGTATCTCAAGGAAGAGAATCTCACAGAATCAGCCCACGCGTGCGTTTCTCTTTTTCTTTTTATTTCAATTTGTTCATGAACATATATATGTATAATTGTTTTTCTTTATTGTGTGTATATATATATACTGATATATATTTGATTAAATAATTTTGGTGCAGTCTTGAGATGGAGTCAGGGTGTTTCTTTGACATGAAGTATTTTGAGGGGATGGTGCTTGAAGGGGAGCTTGATAAAGCTGAGAAATATCTATCTTGTTTCACTCATATCCATGATAACATTGAATCTACCAGGATCTTCTTTGAACTCAGGAAACAGAAATTCCTTGAAGCATTGGACAGGTATATATAGATATATCTTATTACAACTTTTTTACCCTTAACTTTAATCTCATTCTTTAATTAGTATATATATATATATATATATATATATCATGAAAAGTGGTTCTTTCATAATTCATATATCGATATTTTGACAGTAATGAACGTCACAAGGCTCTTGATATCCTCACCAAGGAGTTCAAAGATTTCATGCCATACAGTGAGACTATATATAGGGATGCTACTCTCCTCCTCACTTTGGATAATTTTAGGTCTCAATTTCTTGACCCTTTTTTTTTTTTTTTCTCTTGTTTCCATTACTTTTTATCTTCCAAAAAATATTTATACAAATTCCGTATGTTTTATACCTAACTAATAAAATTTTGTATGTTTTATACTTAACTAATAAATATAAGGATAATTTTAATCGTTGAGTGTAATATATATAGAATACGAGCTAAAATCATATATATATATATATATATTAATTACTATTTATATATTTCTTTATATGTGCATATACAGGAGATATGGAGCACTTAGCAAATATGGTAACGTGAAGGCAGAAAGAAAAAGTATGATGAACGCACTTCAAAAAATTTTCGCAGAGAACTCAACACTTAGACGCAAAATGCAGCCTCCTATCTTCAATTCAAGCTTGCTTCGTCTCCTTATGCTTAAAGATCCAAATACATCTACAAAAGCTAAGCTTTTTATTTAACTAAATTACCAGTGAAGGAAGAATTAATTAAGTATCCTTCATCACATTATATCCCGATTTTGTGATTCTCAATAAGCAATTTTAGTTTAGCAAGCATTATCTATTTACTTTACAGCATTATTATTATTTGTCAACTAGAACATATTTTGTTTTAGTTTTTTTAATGTATTTCGATTATTCAATTTGATTCATGAAAGTGGTGCTGTTACTCAATTAAAACTTCATGGATTGCTGTTATATTTTTTTTCTTTGAACTATTGATATTTAAAATCTATTAAACTATAACTAATTTAGTTCGACTCAAATAAAATAAATAATGATAAAAAAATTTCAATAATTAATTCAATATAACTACATGCTTTATGAATTTAACTTGAAATATAATTCAAATGAGTACAGTTTTATAACTGATTTCAAAAATTGTGGCGCCATTAGTTTTATTTAAAATAGAACCACTCAAAAAGTAAAGTTTCATTACTTAATTTTCTTGTTTGTTTCAATCATTGAGATTAATGTTATAAAATTAATGTAAAGATAAGGTCGACCCATAAAGCAGTGGTAGCCATATTTGACAATAAAATCTGCAGAATCCTGTTTTGATAGGCCTGACCGTCTTACCTTTTAAAGCTCATTGTTACAAGTTAAATCCAGGAAATATTGACGCCCATTTTTAACTAATCTTGAGAAAGTGCATAAAGATTAAAAAGTCATTCTAACCTTTTATTTACTATAAAAGCTAGTTCAGTTTTTTTTTTTTTAAAAAAAAATCTATTCACAATTATATATATATATATACACACTGTTGGTACAAGTTACCCCAATATTTTTTATGAAACTTAAATTTGATAAAATTGTTGCTAATGTGTTGCAAGTCCGTGTGCATAAGTTGTTTCAAGTTTTTAAATTGAGCTCAAATTGGTGATAAGTTCAAGGCAATCAATGCTTTAATATTTTTGGTATGGAATGAAGATCTTTAAGGGTAGATATTTTTTTGTAGATATCATGTTAAAGATGATTGTAGAAGTTCTTTATTGATTGGAGCTCAAGTTATAAGTGTCGAAGTGAATTTCTCATGTTTTTCTTTAAAAATCTAGAATTTTCAGCTTTGATGCTAGTTTTTTTTTTCTCCGATGACAAGCTATATATTTTTGGTGTCTAATTTCATAGCTTATCTCTTTAAGAATTTAATAGGTTCTTATTAGGTCTCATTTACACGTATTTATAATATTTTTTAAAAGTCTTAAAAGCCCATTTATGAAAAGACATTATTTTTTCTTTGCTTGGAGGCAAAGTTTCTTTCAAAAGAGATAAAATTGTACAAATGTCATTGTTTTAAAAATTTTGTCTTGTAGTAAGATATTTATCAAGAATATTCTCTGCATTTATCTTTTTTTTTTTTTTGGTAAAACCCTAAAATCATTTTGTCCACTATATAAACATCATATTCTTCAACCCAAATGAGTAAGCGAGAAAACTTTGAGGCACTTGGATTTTCAAAATTGATGATTTTCAAAAAGAGTGTCATGAGCTTCAATCATTTTCTATTCTTCTATCAATCATCTTAGGGATTTGTGTATTGATTTTTATTGAGTAGAGAGACAATCCTTCCTTCCATTTTCATATTTAAATTTTATGAGAAATTGTAAACTTGTGATAAGTTTGTGGAAGTGAGTTTCTAGTTGGTGTAACTAGGTGGATATAGTTTATGTTTGGGTAGAAACTTTATTCAAGGCTTATCTCTTGCCCTTGAAAATAGATTGCTTGAGTGAAAATTCTAAAGAGATCTAAGTTGTATGTGTGTGTAACAATGAATTTTCGAATCACAAAGATATTTGTGTTCGTATGTCTTAAAGCTTTTAGAAACCAGTTGCAATTGTCATCCAAGCATTATAAATTGTATTTTTTTGAACAAGATCTTATCACCTTGAACTGAAAAGTTGTTTGCTATTGCATAAACAATGAAGGCCGTTTTTAATGTTTCCTTGTCTTTATACAATTGGCCGGCTTTGACTTTTTCCAAGTTGTAAAAAATGCTCCCTCTGTAGTGGCTACTTCTTTGTTTTATCTTCCTGATGCTAATTGAAAGAAAATGTTGACCTATAATTTTTATTAAACTTATATATTCATTATCTTCATCATATGAGGATTAAGAAATAGAAAAATCTCAAATTTTAAACAATTTAATTAATGATAAAATATTTATTATAAACTATTAAAAAATTATAGGCATAATGCATACACAGTCCCCTGAACTTGCCAGTTTTTTCACTTTGACACTTCAACTTACGTTTTTGCCATTTCAACACCTGAACTTGCCTAAAATGTAATTTTTAAACTCATGTCATCACATTAGTGAATCAGCATGTGACATGTAGAGGTGTTTCACTAACCAAAATCTGCAAGTAGAGGTATCAAACTGATAAAAAGTGGCAAGTACGGGAGGGAGGAGGGGAGGGGGGAGGGGAAGAGGGTGGTAGATGTATTATATCATTGGATTAGTGTATTTTAGGCAAAAAGTGGCAAGTTCAGGTGTTAAAATGGTAAAATCGTAAGTTGATGTGCCAAAGTGAAAAAAATTAGCAAGTTTAGAGGGCTCGGTATGTATTAAGCCAAAATTATAAATATAATTTTTATATTTTTTTTTCTCCTGATAAAATAAATAGGATTAATATCCAACATATTCAGATTATCTCTATCCTTACATTCAATGGTTGAGATTCTATCAAAAATGAAAATTAATTTGAAATTTAGCAAATCAATAATTATTTGTTTGAAAAAAAAAAAATCTCAGCTATTAATTTAAAAGTGGTTCAAAATTGAAAGAATCCTAATAAAATTAAAAAAAAAACCCTAATCTACAAATTAATCAACAATTTTTTTATAAAAAATTTATCCCTAGCTTAAGTTTAGAACCCAACACACATACATATGATCTATATGAACAATTTAAAAAATGCATAATACATCCACAGCCCCTATACTTGCCATTTTTTGTCAGTTTGACACATTTACTTATACTTTTGACATTTCAACACTTGAACTTGCCTAAAATGTAATTTTTAAACCCTATCATCACATGTGGCATGAAATAGTGAATCAGTGTGTACCACATTTTAAGGGTTTGATTTACTAAAATATGCAATTAGATTTGTCAAAATAACAAAAAGTGGCAAGTATAGGGGGTGGTAGATGTATTATGTCATTAGATTAGTGTATTTTAAACAAAAAATAGTAAATTCAAGTGTTGAAATGATAAAATTGTAAATTGAAGTGTCAAATTGACCAATGCACGCTTACACAACACAAAAATAGTCATCCAACACGTGAAATTGAGAGAAACAAAGGGCGTGTTTGGGAGTGGGCTTTTTTTATTTCCAATTTTTGGTGGGTAAGTAGTCCAACTCCAACAATCAATTTGTCTGTTTTGCAAGTTTTGCTGCAGGGTGTGCAATCGGTTGGTTCAGTCAGTTTTGGGGGTTTTTTTAACCGAATTAAAATAACCAAATTGAGTAAATTAAAAACCGAACTGAGCTAAAATCTTTAAAATTATTAATTATTTTTATATTTTTATATTAAATTATATATATATTTAAAAAATTGAAATTGCTGAAAAGTCAAATAGAACCAAATTGAATTGGATCGGTTTGATTTATAGTTCGGTCATCTCGAAAATCATGGACACTACTGCTCACAAACCCAATAAAACCAGGAGTCCTTAACTGGCTCCTTTTTATTTCTTCAGGTCCAATTAAGCCTTTTTCTCGGGTTGGTTCGAAATCGAAGCCCAAATCTCAGAAACTCTGTTCCTGCAAAACTCCTAGAACTTGCTTCCGGGGCCATTGGAGCTCCGTCTCCGATCTTCTTCTTTCACGGACGTCCGTCTTCTCGTTATAATTATCTTATTCGTCTTCGCTTCTGGTACGGAAAACCCTAACTTTAACTCTAATTTCGGTTTCTCTTCGTCATTTTATGTTTCTCTTTCGAAATTGAATCTGTTTTTTTGCTAATTTCGGTGTTAATTTGTTAGGTTTGTTTGAGTTTGATTAAGGAATTTTTCGTTTGCTGTAGAGGATGAAGTGATTATTGGGGGAAAATTCATATTCAATTTTGCGGTTTTTGTATTTTGATCTGGGCTTTTGTTGTTGAATTGTTTTGTTCTTCGATTTGACGATAAGTGCTTGTTTTGATCTTGGGTTTTCATTTGATCTGGGCTTGATTCTGTTTTTGTGTGTGTTGTGTGTTTGTTTTTTTTTTAATATTTTATTTTATTTCTTAGTGGTCATGAAGCCGAACCGTTCTAGATTCTTTTTTATGAGCTGACCCGACTTGAATACCCGTTTTGGTCTTGACCCATGTGGATTTTTTTACATTTTACTTGGACATGCCTTATCAAACTGCCCATATGGGGCCCATATTGTGTTTCCGGGTTGTATTATTTTCAGGTTGTTTTGGGTTTGATTGCTTATGGCATCTGGGCCCCTGCATACAACAATTCTCTACTGTATGTTCATTTGTTTAGTGGTATCTAAGTGTCGTGGCCTATGTTTTAAGCCTAGGCTTTGTGCTATTGTCAAATGCTTTGCATGTCTGAGAATAATTTTGGGACATAGTTTGTTTCTTTAGCTTGTGTATTGGGTTGGTTCAATTTTATGAAATTTATGATCACTACCTTGTGGAAACTATTTCTTCTGTGAAGTTTCTAATCTCATCTTTGAAAACTGTAGTTGAATGGTTACCACATTTTTTTTCCTAGCTGGAAATTTGGAGATTCTTGTATCTTCAACTTGTCAAATATCATAGCCCTTGCACTATTTAGTTTTTCATGTTGGTTGACAATTTAATCACCGACGTGATCTAAGTGAATGCATATCATATTTTTATTGATTTATTGTGAAGTATTTAGAGCTATTGAGTATAATACATCTGAAATAGGTAAATTTTATTATGTGAAAATATTGATGAGTTAATTGGCAATAGAAAAATTGGTAAAATTCAACTTTTGTCGCATAATTTGGCCTCAAAATCTTTTTTTTCATCAATCTTATTGAAATTAGTAATTAAACGACCAATCACCACCAACGACCGTAGTTTTGCTGTCGTTTTTCCCCAAAAAGATTTTTTTTTTTTTAATTTAAAACCTCCACGACGATATGTCGATTTTATAAATTGTGTACGGACTAAAGATTTCTCCTCATGTGCTATAACTATAATGAACCAAAATTTTTGTTTAATTAATTAATTATAAATTAAATTCCTCTTCTAAGTTTCTAAGTCAGAGACATGGCTCCAAAGCAGAAGAAGCAGCAACAGCTTGACTCGTCGTCGTCGATGGTGAGTCTGTCTTCATTCAAGCAGGACATTGATGAGCTTATAAATGATTTTGTTGAGGTAATATTAATATTAATATCTCGGCTTTTTTATTTAATTTGAGTTAGTTGAATAAAAATAAAATAATATTTGGGTTACTGATGTGATATGATATGATAGGGTGAATCAACAAGTTTTAATGAAATGAAGAAAATATGGCACTCTAAGAAGTTCAGTTACATCTTTGACGCTATGCCTTGTAACAGATTGCCTTTATTTGTGCAATCGGTCTACATGCATTCCATCGGTATGATTTTTTTTCTTCTTTTAATTTCATAATTTAATTTGATTGATTGATTTCAGTTGTTTGGAAATTGTTAATAATGAATTGATTTTGATTCTCGCAGGTTACATTGCAAGTGATGGCGGTTTTTTGTTGCAACGGTTGGGTGGGCTTTATTGCCTTTATTGCCTCCATGAGACTCAACCATTTAAGCCTCCTTTCAAAATCTATATCTCTCTTGGTATTTATTGTTTACTTTACTTTAATTTTCTTCAGTATTAATTATTTTATGTTTCAATTGTGACCAAGCGTGTTTTAATTTGTTATTTTAGATTTGTTTTAATTATGCTGAAATGTGAGTAATAGCGTTGGAGTATGTTTCGATTTAATAGAAAAAATTGAACTCATGCTAAATGGATTCTGCTGGTTGACTTAATTGAATAATTTGTAGTAGCCTTATTATTTATGTTTACATTGTTTGCAAAAGTCTTGATTTCTTTTCTAGTTTGACTTTTACATGATATCTTATTTCCGTGTGTAAATTATGTGGCAGGAGAGCTAAAGAAACTTAAGAACCTTGTTGTTGATGCAAAAGAGAAGGGTATAAACGTTGTTCGCACTATAGTCAGTAGAATGCTAGAGAAGAACATGTTTCTCTTTGGTGCTGTTGGTTTGAACGAAGGCTCTAGTACTGAGTTGGTAGATCAACTCACACAATCACAGAATGCCTGCATGAAACATGCATATAAGAAGTATTTTTCTAACTTGAATCTAATTTTTTCTTACTCGAGCTTCTGTATATTAGTCATGAATTGAGATATCCTCTGCATATAACAAGTATATTTCTGACTTGAATTTAATTTTTTCTTACTCTAGCTTCTGTATATTAGTCATGATTTGAGATATCCTCTGCATTTTTGTAATTGTTTTGTTGCTTCACTCTTGCAGGATATTTCAAGATAGTCATCTTGAACAGTGCCTCCACATGGACTTGGTAAGTTGCATAAATCCTTGTGCTATAAAATATAAACAGGCAATCCATAGCTCTCCAGAAAAAATGTTAAAATGCTAAGCCTAACAGTGGGAAATTATGTTTGAAGAGGGTGTGTTATGATGTATATAACATACATGCCTCCAAGTTCATTTCGAGCTTTATGAGTTGCATTCTACAATATAATATCAATCTCCAATGAAGTTAGGTGCGAGAAAGTATTTACTCCATTTTCAAATCAAAATCAAATTTCAAGTGCACTTATTTTACTTTATGTGGTGCTGGCACGTGATTTTTTTTTTTTACCGAGGTTATTCTGCATGCTAAATCTCGTTTGCTTATAGTTTGATTCTGGCGAAACATTTTCAGTTAATATTATGCTATGACTCTAAATTGGTAGTATACTTGTAATTAAATACCAGCAATAATTGAAGAAATTGGGTTAAAGTTTCTACAGATCAGTATAAATGTTCTTAAATTTCTAAATAATAAGATACTAATAATTTTGTAATATTTCATTTTGATATCATGATTTTTTTTTTCTGTCATTTCTTGTACTATAGATTGAGCAAATGCTTTCTTCTTGTTACATTTGACAGGGTAGAGAATTTGATCTGGAGGCACTGAAGAAAATGTCAATGGAGTATGCAGATGCCAAGAAGCAAGCTATCCAAGGTAAAACATTTTCCAATTCACACCCCCCAAAAGAACCCCAAAGAGTTGGGAGTTTCAGGGTGATTAAGCATTATAAAGTTCATTGTGTACATTTCAGAACAAACCACTCTTCAGTGCTGCCTAGAAAGCTACTAACTTTTTATTGCACATATCTGAGTTTAAGTTATTTAAAAAAATGTGCGTGCAAACTTCCCGGTAGGGCTTTTAGTACGGGACATTTGTTGATGGAATTTTGAAATTTGTCTCATTCTGCTGCTTTGAAATTTTCTAAATACACTTGTTTGATTCTGAACTGCTATCAAATTTGTTCATATTTTTCGTTTTGTTGCTGCTGCAACTTGTTGTCATTATGAATTATTCCCAATCTATAAACCTTGAAAAGTTGTTCTTTTTCAGCATTTTTTCTACATTATTTCTGTTTCCATTTGAACTTCAAATATTTGAGTTCTCATGGATTTATATCATCATTTGTTTAAGATTTCTCAATAATGCTATCATCTGTTTGTTTTATTTCTTTTTATTTCTTCTTGTTTTCTTTTCACAGAGGCCAGCAAGGTGGTGAATGTTGAGGACATACAACACATATCAGATGATAAGGCATTGATCGGAGATGCAGTGGAGAACATCAAAGAGAACTGGAATGCACAACGAGAGGGGTTTTATCAGCAAACAGGAATGAACCACCATCTTGCTCAAGTACAAGAACAGCAGCATCAAAATCATGAAGAGCAAAATGAGGATGATGATAATGATGATTTTAGTCATGAACTAGAAATGCAACTATTTGAAGAAGATTTGCAATAATAGAAGCAAGAGGAGTGATTTATTGATGAACCATGGGGACCGGCAACAACAAACATTAAGAACAGAATGTTATGGAATTTAGTGATGAAAGCAAGGGAACTGGGAGGTGTATAGTTTAGGCTGAGTAAATATTCCATGATCATTGCTGATGATGATTCTTTCTAGATTTGCTGATGGAAGTTAATTGTGCAAGAATTTTGACGGGCACAGAATGTATTACAAGCTATGAAAGAAATCTAACACATGATTGGCAGGTATTTTCTTAAATCATAGATCTATGAGTATAATATTGAAAGGTTGTCCAGGAGCACAAATGTGAAAATATGAACTTCTGCTTCCATGTATTTACATAGCTCTTTTTGGGCCGGTGTACCAATCTTACTTTAGAATTTTGGTGACATGTTCTTCAGCGCTCAGTTGCACAGTTGCTTAGGAGACGGGTGCAGGGGAAAGAAGTTCTGCAAAATGTTCTCTCAAACCTACATGAGGTCTTAATCAAGAATGGTAATCATTGAATGCAAAATGGTACTTGAAATAACTATCGTGCCAAGTTGATTTCTACCAATTATGACTGGGTATTGATGATGCAGTCCTCTCAAGTTTTTATTGGTTTCCACAGTAAAAGCTCTTTCCCCTTTGAGCGGATTTAGGAATGAATGATTATTGCGTACCAATTCAATTACATATTCTGATTGGTGTTTTCCCCTAGTGATGTCAACCATTTAATGGAATATTTAGCTTGAATTTGATACGTGATAATTGAATTATGCATTTCCGTAGGAACTGTTTTACATTATTGTATCTTTTATCTTAGATGGCTCGTTTGCATTTTGATCCTTCAAATTAGGAAGTGAAATATTATATCTCTTATAGTTGGTCATTAACTGTGAATAGTTTTAGCTTTTATATTCGGCGGTGATGATTATAATTGCAGTAATGGTACAGCGCCTGAAGATTGACATCATTTTTGGATTGCAAAGGCTTAAAAGAAGTAATACAAAGGCACAAAGGGAACATTTGATAACAGGTGCAGAAGAAAATTTATTGGATTATCCCCCTCAAATAGCAGCAAATATTATTAGTACATCAACTCCTACAACAGAAGAAAACTACAGGGGAAAACGGTTAGTTCCTCCCAAAATGTCGATAGAGTGATTGCATAGAGACATCCATGTTAACCCTGAGCACACCACACTGCCGCATTCATCGTAATGCCCTACCTTTACATAAGAATAATGTACCTTCCAAATCAATAGGCAAGTCCAATTGGAGTCTTATAAACTGTGGCCGTTGAAAGAGCACATTTCGGAGTATAATAATGGTGAGACGGACCAAGCAAGAATATCCGACAACTTAAACAACAATTTTTCTCACAAAATTATCAGCATAATCAACATTTAAAGAATATGTGATTAGTAAAACACACGTTGGTAGGGTCGGGAGCTGTTACCTCGCGGGTTGCGACATGTAACAGTTCTGCCCTCACGATACGGGCAATTTTTTTTTTTTTTTAGCAAAATGGTCTTGCTGACCAAAAAAAAAGAAAACTAAAATCAATATATGATTAAAAAATTTCAGACACAGAGATAACGGCTCGGACATGAGGAGATTTGTCCAAGGCAGCAGCTCTAAGCCATCCATCGAGCTCTTCATCAAGCTGTTTAGCTGAGAAATTGTTTCAAAAATTTTAATTACACAAAAAATGTGATTAAGAGACGATCTATTACATATGTATAAAATCGAAATCGGTCGACTAATAATACCTAAAAATAGTTAAGCAGTGAATTTTTGAGGCATAATAGAAATAAATTGAAATTAAGGAGCAAGAAACTTACGATAATTATCGGTGTAGCAGGAACCAGCATGTGAAGCTCTCCTGATTATCTCCATTTTTTTCTTCTTTTTCTTCGTTTCTGGTTGTGGAAGGAAAAGAGAAAAATGATTGATTAGAGTCAAAGAATTTAATTTCTGCCATCTGCTGTAGTTAATACTTAATACTCATGGATCCCATGCCCACCTTTGTTTTCTTCTTTTTATTATTATAAAATTATCTTTATTTATTCCCTCCTAAAATAAATAAAGAATATGGTAAATCTCTTGAAATCCATATACTTATAAATTTTAATACAAACCATAACCAAATTTATTTTTATATTGGTAAAATTTTTATTTATTTATTTAAATTGAACTGACCATTGATAACATTTCACATGATAAAGATTTTGAAAGCATCTAATAACTATATTATAATTTATTCATTATAAACTACTCATTTAATTTTTTTTTTCCCATAATGAGTGAGGGTTAAGTTTTAATCAATATTTATATTGCTATTTGCATTTAGTATGGCAGTCTGCATTAGCATGTATTCTATTATACCTTTTTCCTTTAAAATGATAAATTCCTATTTATGCTTTAAAAAACAAGTTTTAATCAATAATACTTTTTCTTTTTATTTCATTTTGTTCATGAACATATATATGTATAATTTTTTTCTTTACTTCTGTGTATATATACTGATATATATATATATTTGATTAAATAATTTTGGTGCAGTCTTGAGATGGAGTCAGGGTGTTTCTTTGACATGAAGTATTTTGATTAAAGCTCATTGTTACAAGTTAAATCCTGGAAATATTGATGCCTATTTTTAACTAATCTTGAGAAAGTGCATATAAATATTAAAAAGTCATACTAACCTTTTATTTTCTGTGAGAGTTGGTTCAGTTTTTAATTAAAAAAAATTAAAAATCTATTCACAATTATATATTTTATTTCACACAAACATGTAATTTAATAAACGTAATAGAAGGTAAATAGTTAAAAAATATAATTAAAAAAATAAAAATTATCAATTTGAACATATTATATTCAATTATTGGATGATTGACAAATACCTTTACACTATATATAAAAATAAAAAATTAGACTTAAATCTTTCAATTAATTTAAACTAAAAAAATTACTAATTAAATAAGATAAAATTTTATTTTTATACATAAATTATAAATAAATAATAAATATTTCAATTAATTTAACTATTTATATTTATTTCTTACATACACTCAAATCTCAATTACTCAAAGACTATAAAGGCCACAATTTTTCATATAAAAAAAAAAAAAAAAAAAAAGATGATGACATAGTAAAAGCAGCTTGCGCGTACCAAAAACGCTCCAGTGGACCCGTGTCTTTTAAGAACAGCTTGCACGTGTGGGGACAATTGTTACCATAGTGTGGACCCTACTACAACTGTCTTATATAGACACTTCAAAAATTCAACGAAACCAAACGGCTTATCAATATAAGCAGCCTTACTTATCATCTCCTTAGTGTCGCCACTGTTTTATATAAAAAAAACACTCAGATCTTTCCCCACAACACCAACTTAGCTCAAAGAAAAGCAAAACAGAGCGAGTGAAAGAGACTCTGCGAGAAAAATTATAAAAAAGTGTTTCTTTAATCTAATTAAAGGCAATATTTTTTGAGAGTCCCTGCAGCTGCAGCTTCTGCTCTTTATCAGGTGGCTTTTTGCTGAGCTTTTTCTTTTTCTGTATTCTTTAAATTTCTTCATTTTTTTTATAACAATTTCATTTCTCTCCTTTTGTTTATCCATGCTGATCAATTTGTAAGTTAGAATTTGATAATCTTTTGATTGATCAGAAGAGGACCTAGAAGTTCTTGATTGATTATTATGTTAGCCTTCTCTTCTGTTTATCTGAATTCAAGACTGTTTGTTTAATCTGGTATCTTGATCTTCTGGAATCTTGATTATTGATTCTGATCATAAGGTTATTTTCTTGATTTGGGTTTTATTTAATTTAGAATTTGTTGCAGAAGATATGTCTACTCTTAAGAGAGAGCTTGTCTTCTTGATTCTACAGTTCTTTAATGAAGAAGGTTTCACAGAAGCTGCAAGAAGGTATAGTTACTTTTTTTTTTTAAACCCTTTTTACTCTTGCTCCCTCTATATATATAATTATGTCATGCGCTTGCTTTCTTATGTGTAATCTTTGTTTTGTTATCGGATGTGTATAGGCTTGAGACTAATAGTGGATTTTACTTCAACATGAAGTTCTTTGAGGAGATGATATTAAATGGGAATTGGTTTGAGGCTGAGAAGTATCTTTCTGGTTTTACAAAGTTTGATGATAATAGATACTCTACCAAGATCCATTTCGAAATCAGGAAGCAGAAATTCCTTGAGGCATTGGATAAGTGAGCACAATTTCAAGCCTTGAAATCCTTCCAATTTTTCTTTTTATGATGGGTGTTCAGTTTTTTTCTCTTTGTACAGGAATGAGCGTGCCAAGGCTTTAGATATTCTTATGAATGATTTGAAAGTTTTCATGCCCATTAATAAGGAGGTATTCGTGGAAATGACTCAGCTTTTGACATTAAATGACATAAGGTGAGAATTTTGTTTCTGCAATATTCATATTTGGTAAGCATGGTGCATTAGGCATGCTTAAGTGGAGCTTAATTTCATTTCTGTGAGTTGGATAGGGAACATGATTCACTATCCATGTATGGAGATACAGAATTTGCAAGGAAACTGTTGATGCTTGAGCTCAAGAAAATTATTGAGGCAAATCCCCTTTTCAGAGACAAACTGAAATTTCCTACCATGCAAAACCAGAGGTTACGCCGTCTCATAAACCAAGGGTGATTTTTTTCAACCTTTCCTTCATTTCTAATTTCATTACATATCACCACATGCACACTCTGTGTTTTTTCAAGGCATACTTCTCAGATTTCATGGATAAGTCCTTATTTATATAGTTTTATCTGGCAGGCTGAATTGGCAGCATATACAGTGTACACATCCTGAGCCAAATCCTAATATAAGTACCCTTTTTGTGGATCATGTTTGCCAACCACCAGAGGATCATATATGTAATCCTTTTGTATGTAGCAAAATGAGAGTTGATATTTTTCCTTTTCCCTTTTTCCAATAGAATAGTCATAGTGTGGTTTCTATCCAGAACAAGCACGATTGATTCAACAAATTCAAGCTAATTTCTAAGTGATTCAATTTTCATGTGCAGCCTTCTGAGGACACATCAATGGCAGCAGTGCTTTCAGCCAGTTTGAAATCTACTGCATTAACTTCTGATGCTTCTGAGATTTCTTGTGCTGCTTTCTGCCCTAATGGTACAACAAACCTAGGTATTGGCTCTTGGTTGTCATTGGTGCTCTTTTTGATCCTGTGTCAGAGCCCTAATATGGTGTGTCAAAAGAAATAATTTTTGTTGCAACTTCTTACTAATTTGTAGCCATAACTACAGATTTGGAGGATACCAATGTTGTTTCTGAAAAATTGCCCTCTGAGATTTCTGATGAGGTAAGCTGGATGACATGGAATCCTTGATGCATATTGATTTTCCTTTTAACCATTGTTTCCATAAATCTGTGAAGGAAACATCAGTTGCCACACATCTTGGTCAAGGCATTTTGCTCGAGAGTCCTCCAAAGAAAAATAAATTTGATAGTTTTGGAGAGAAAAGGAATGCTGACTTACCCAAGACAGTTGCAAGGATATTAAACTTGGGGTCATCAACGACAAGCATGGATTTTCATCCTGTTCAGCAAACTCTTCTTTTAGGTTTACACATGCGGCCTATTCTTCTATTGTGATTTCTCTCATTTTAGGATAATACCTTAAGCGCTCATCCACTGCACAAAGTGCTCTCCAGCTTAGTGCTGCGGTAGGGGGGAGGATGGGGCATATGCACACAGTCTCCCCCTTGCATTATTGCAAAGAGGTTGTTTCCATATTAGGGTAAATGCCTTACACGAAATTATGTTTGCTCATGGAAGTTTACGGTTTGCTGCTTCAGTTGGAAATGATATGGGAGATATAGGACTTTGGGAAGTTCGTTCTGGGGAAAGGTTGCTCTCGAGGAATTTCAAGGTTTGGGATATTGAAGCATGCTCAATGAAATTCAAGGTTTGTAGCTTCTATACCTTGTACTAGATTAAAAAGCCAATCACGTCCTTGATATCTGAAACAATTTCACATATAAACAGACAGCTATGCTTAAGGATCCATGCATTTCTGTTAAACGTATTGCCTGGAGCCCTGAAGGTTCTTTATTTGGTAAGTTGACTGATATTGAAACATTCAAATGGAAACTATAACCAGTTATTCTGGATTTTCACTACCCTTCCTAAAAACAGGTGCCGCATATTCAAAACACCTAGTCCAAATATATTTGTATCTTGGTGCTGATGCTGTTCGGCAGATAGCGGAGGTAACTTCATTACAAATTCTCTCCTACTGAAGTATTTTTCATGTTTCTGTTATGCGCCGAGCATTCATTTTTATATATATATTTTTTTTCTTATTTCATTTCTTATTGTAGATTGATGCTCATGTTGGTGGTGTAAATGATCTTGCCTTCTCTACTCCTGAGGACAAACTTTTGGCCCTTACCTGCGGAGATGATAAGAAAATAAGGGTTGGTTTTTTTCTGATGTTAGATTATCAATTTGTCTGAATCATGGAGAATGTGACATTATTTTTTAATGATTGTGTAAGGCATGGGATGCAACCACTGGCATCAGAATGTATATTTTTGAAGGTCATGATGCCCCTGTTTATGCTATCTGCCCTTATAGCAAGGAAGGCATTTCTGTAAGGATTATTTTTTATTGTATTTTTGATACTGTAATGTTGATTGTTTGGAGCATTTGATGTTTTCTTGCTTTTAGATTATGCAACTCCATATTTTCTTTTCTCTTTCAGTTTATCTTTTCAACATCAGTGGACGGACAGATAAAAGCATGGCTATATGATAAACTTGGAGCTATAGTTGATTATCATGCTCCTGGTCTAGGATGTACATCACTGGCATATAGTGGTGGCAGTGATAGAAGGTTTCATTCACTTGTCTTTCAACCACCTTTCAAGTGTTTTAGATTATAAATAAATTTAGGTGGTGACTTAAATGTCAATTTTGAAATG
Organism: Macaranga tanarius; assembly: GCA_949673435.1. Classification (NCBI taxonomy): domain Eukaryota; kingdom Viridiplantae; phylum Streptophyta; class Magnoliopsida; order Malpighiales; family Euphorbiaceae; genus Macaranga; species Macaranga tanarius. The sequence continues at coordinate 1,985 of CATIWO010058982.1, read as the reverse complement.
AAAAATCACAGACTTTTCTCATGTGGGACAAGTAAATGTGGAGAGTCATTTCTTGTTGAATGGAATGAAAGTGAAGGTGCAATAAAGAGAATCTATAAAGGATTGCAGAAGAATTCCTTGGCTGTAGTACAGTTTGACATAGTGAAGAATCAATTTTTGGCCGCCGGTGATGAGCATGTTATTAAGATTTGGGACATGGACAAGGTTGAGCTTTTCACAACTATTGATGCAGATGGAGGACTGCCAGTAAGTTCCTTGTTTTTTGAGTTCAATTCTGCTCTGGCAAGTATTAAATGAATGAGGACAATGCGCTTTTACATTTCTTCTGTAAAATTTGTTCGTATTTCAACACAAAAATAAGGTCTGTGTAAACTAATCATTGAATTCTTTGCAATCTGAAGGCCAATCCATGTATTCGGTTCAACAAGGATAGTGCACTGTTGGCTGTTTTTGCAAATGAAAACAGAATCAAGATTTTGGCTACAGATTATGGTTTACAGTTGCTGTGCAAAACTGAGAACTGTCCCTTTGATGCCTCTAGAGTTCTCTCCGACACCTTTAGGAAGGTTAGCATATATATAATATGCTCTTGTTTCTCATGGTAGAAATATTACCACCCTGCCTGATCTATTAATTTTATGCAGCTTGCTATTGACACAACTTCAACTGTTGCTTGTACTGGATCGGCTGATGGAGCTCAAATGGTGGGTCATTCTAGATTGATTTTTCTGGAAATCATTTTTTTTATCTGGCAATACCATTTATGTGTGATCTTAGTCGGTTTACATCATTCTGTATATAGAATCTTGATCGGCCTCATTGTCATGACTTGATCTAGAGTCTGGTTCTGAAGTACCATTAAATAAATTGACATTCTGCAGAGTGGGGACTCAAGAAGCTTGGAGGCCGTGAAATGTGAATTTTCTGGGAAAGTTGACAGGAAACTCTTCGAAATAAATAAGCCTACCCAGTGCCAGATATTGTGGCTCCCGTCTCATGCTAAAGGGAACAAGGTTAGACCTTCTGAAGTTCTAAGAGAAATACACTATGTATTCATCTTTTGTTGTTTGGCCTTCTCTTCGTTGCTGCACATTTTTTATGCTCTTGTTATTATTCACATAGTATCCTGTCTTGTGTCAATTATACTAGCGCTGTTATTCATGTGTATATGGAATGCTATGAAATTGAATGTCTTGATGCATGCATAGTTCATAAGAATGTTATACTACTTTTCTTGTCAATTGTGTGAGTGACATTTTTCAAGATTTGGCTTTAAGTTTTATTCTATATAAATGTGATATCTGTAAAATGATGCTGATCGCATTAATAAGCTCAAGTTCTTTGTTGCAGAAGATATTGACTTGTTTGAATAGAAAAGGCATGAGAATTTGGGACCTTTTCTTGTACATAACTATGCAACTCTGGCAATGAAAAAAAGTAGGTTTCTTATGGTTTTCTCTCTGACAAATGCAGATATCAAGCCTGGCTTACAACAATGCAGGTAATTCCATTTTAGCATTAGCATCAAATGCTACGCATCTACTTTGGAAGTGGCCAGTTGATGACTGCAACTTGAGCGGCAAGGTGAGCAAGTATAACACCCCCCAGGTGCCACATACACGTATCCAGAACATTAAAATTATACACGTAAATAATAAAAGTTTTTACACAATTTGAAAGCTTCTTTATAATTATATATCAAAATATCATTTATACATAGTATTAAAGTTTACAAAATTACAATAGCAAACTTATGTCTTTACAAAAACTACATGCTTAATGTACATATGCTCTGATGCATGGATGGCAACATTGTCGTCAAGCACACGGTTGTCCCACCTTGATCCTTTTTCACCCAAGCTTCAAGCTTTACAAAAATAAGCTTTAAACAAGCTAACTACCACCTGAAAACCACAAATTGCAAAGGGGTGAGCTTGCTACTCAGATAAGTAATTATTAAGCCAAGATCACCAATAGTTCTTCTC
>CATIWO010058857.1:0-10726 GCA_949673435.1 Macaranga tanarius | reverse complement strand
ATTTGGCGCCAAATTGAATCCACCAATTGATCCGCGGCTTTGTTTACGACCTTATCAACAATGAGAGCTTCCATTTCCTATATATATAACACAAACAACAAGACGATTAAAGTCTTCAGATTAGTCCCCAATTTATTGTTTTCTCTATATTGTAGTCCCAATACTTATCTATCTATCTATATATACACACTATTATTTAATAAAATTTTTAAAATAATAAAAATATCATTTCTTTGTGTAACAATTCAATATTACAAATTTAGAAAAGTTAGAATTTATTTTTAATTTTAATAAATATTTTTATTTAAGTAATTATAAATCATTCAGTTCAATATTTTTTAAAATTAAATATTTTTCTCTACTTTAAAATAATTTTATATAAAAAAATATTATGATCATAATTAAAAAATTATTAGTTATTTTCTTAATAAAATTTTTTATTTTCCCTATATAAAAATCTAATATCACAACCTAATCAAATTTATAATCTATTGCAATTTAAGTAATTTGTTTCCTGAGTAATGACACATCTTATTTCTTCAATATTTTTAATATTAATAATTTTATTTAATGTAAAAGTGATTTCATATAATATTTTAAATTTTATCTAATAATTAAATAAAAATTAATTAATTAAAATTTGTTTCTTTCCTTACTAAACTTTAAAAATTATCTCAAAAATAAAAATATTGTTTTATTTATATAACAATATTCTACTATCAAAAAAATTTATGCACTATTTTTTTTTTTGAATTATGATTATAATTAATTGTTGGATAAATAAATAAAATTACTTAATTTATTTTTAATTATTTTCTTATTAAACTCTAATTTAATAAAAAATTTAGAAATAGCAGAAATATTTTTTTATATAGAAATCCAATACTACAAATATTATAGAGATATATTTTATTACAATTTTAATAATTTTTTTGTTGTAAATAATTATATAACACTCCTTCAACATTTTACAATGCTAAATTTTTCTCTATTTTAAAAATAGTTTTATGCAAATATATTTAAAAATGTTTATGATTATAATTAATCATAAGATAATAAAAAGTTTATTAATTATTTCTTATTAAATTTTAATTAAAATACATTATTTTATCATGTGACAATCCAATATTTATTAGATTTATAATTTATTGTAGTTTTAATAAATTTTATACTTAAAAAGTTATGCATTATTTTTATAATTTTTTTGCATGTAATATCTCTTATTTTGGTTAATAATTTTATAATAAAATGTTTTAATCAAATTAATTTTAATTATTTTTTTATTCAAATTTAATAAAAAGTTCTAAGAAATAATAAAATTATTATTTTTTCTATATCATACAAATACTGATCTCAAAATATTATATTGCTCTATTTTTAAATTATGATTGAAAATTGTAAAAAAAATAATTTAATTTAATAATATAATAGTTTACCAAAATTTTAATAAATTTTTTATTTCAAGAATTATACAATACTCTTTCAATATTTTTATTAATTATGAATATTTTATAATTAATTTTTTTATAAAATTATTAATTAATTTTAATTGTCTTATTAAACTTAAATTAAGAAAAATTCTAAAATTTTATTATCTAATTTGATTCATATTAAATAGAATAGAAGCTAATCTCATTAGAGTAGAAAAATTACTTCCAAATAAATTATAGTTAATATTTTAATTATTTTAATCTTTATTAAAGATAAAAATAGAATTTAACCTAGCAAGGATATGAAATATATTTTTAATTAAATTAAATTGCATAAAATTTAACCTATTTAATTAAATTAAAATTCTATTTTTAATTAATTTAATTTTTAGTAATAAATGACTAAATTGTCCATTTTTATTTAATAATAATAAGATATTTTTTTGGTAAATTTATCTGTCCCTTATTGTTTATTATATTCAGTAATTTATCAGCTGAAAATTAAATTAATTATAATTAAAATTTGATTTAAATTGTAATTCATATTTTAATTTGGTTAATATTTATTTTATACAATATAAACTATCTAAATATTAAATTAATTTAAATTATAAATATAATTTAATTTAAATTATATTTGATTAGATCAACTTTTATTTTATACAATATAAACTAAATAAATAGAATAGTTTTAGAAATTTTATTGAAATTTAATAAAAAATAATTACAATGAATTTTTATTATTTAAATAATTAATTATAAACATAATTTTAAGATAGTACACAGAATGTTTTTTAATAGAGAGAAATACTAAAACTAAAAATTGTTAAGAAGCAAATATTAAATTATTCAAAAAATAAAAGTAATGTTAAAATATTAAAAAATAATTTAGAGTGATAAATTAAAGTTTAATTAAAATAACTAAAATTAGTTTAATTAATTTTTATTACTAATGATTAATTATTATTATATAATAACAAGTAGTGCGTATATTTTTTTCGAACAAAATACTAAATTTAAAAAATGTTATAAAAAATACTAAATATATAGTAAGTGAAAAAAAAAAGAACAAAAATAAATGTTAAAATTTTCAAAAATAGTAAAAACTTAATTTATAGTAATAAATTTTATAAAATTTGTTCAAATTGATTAAAATTAATTTAACTAATTTTAAATCATTTAATATTAATTACGATAATAATTTGAAAAAATTATAAATAAATTTTTTAAAGAAAAAATATTAAATTAAAAATAATTTAAAAATTAATATATTGTTACTAAAAAAGAGATATTAATGTTAAAAATGGTAAAATTATGACAAAAAAATTAATTTACAGTGATAAATTTTGTTAAAACTTAATAAAAGATAAATAAAATTAGTTTATTATTTTTTATTATCTAATACTTTATTATGATTAGAATTTTAAAAATAGTAAATAGAATGTTTTTAAAAAATATATTCAATATTGATGTATAATTATTAAAAATAGAAAATTTAATGTTAAGAATACCAAAAAAAAAATTATTTATAATGATAAATTTTAATGAAATTTAATTAAAATTTTATTTTTAATGATTAATTAAGATTATAATTTAAAAAATACATAAAATATTTTTATAAGAGAAAAATATTAAAATAAAAATTTTAAAAAGTGACACTATATGTTACATCCGTGTCCTTATAATTCTTAGTGGGTGCAATTGAGTACAAATAAATTAATTTTTGGTTAAGAGTTAATTTGGTTAAAATAAGAGTTGGAGGCATGTTTGGAATTAGTCCAAGGAGTTAATTTATATAAAAGCAAAGCAAGGGAGGATTTAAAAAGAAGAAGCTAAGGATTAAAGTAACTTTTACTTGGTGTGAGGTGTCAAGTGCATGTGAGAGAAAAGACACCTGTACATCATGTTATAAAAAAGCGTTGCTCAAAAATACTAAAGAATCAGTTTTATTAAATGACGTGTGATGTCTTTGTACCATATATGTTAAATTTTATTATTAAAAAAAAAAATCTAAAGAAGCAGAGCACCTATTCTGTGGAATGAAGGATAAGAAGAATAAGAGAGGGAGCTAAAGTTTTAGCTGAAATTAGCTAAGAGCACTTCATGCATGTTTGAATTTTAGCAAGCTGATTCATTAACTCCAACTTCATAGCAATTTTGTTGTGGATCATAGGGAATCAGCCAGCTTGAGGGTAAGGTGATCGAAAGAGCTAGGGATTTAGGTTTTCCTGGAAATTTTTATGAGTGAAATTTTCTCTGCCTTCTCCTTTTCAACTCTGAAATTTGTTGTTGGGAAATAACTTTCGTTTTGTTAAAAAATTGGGCCTGATATTGATCAGAAATTTTGATTGTGGTTGTTATTGATTTTGAGCTATCAATTTCTGCTTATCATTGAGATTTGGTGATGCTTCTTCTTCATATTGCTGACAAAATTCTTGTGATTTTTCTGTTCATGTTTAAGCTTGAAACTTAAATACATACATATTGAGTTTCTTTCTGATGCTACGAATGTTGATCAAATAAGCTCAACAAATGAAATGTGATTATGTAAACAAGCTTAAAGGAAACTTCGATGACTGTAAATAAGTGCTGGGGAGTTTTGATGTGAAAATTCTTTGAAATTACAATATGAAAACACAACAGAGTCAGTGAACTGTAACCTGTGTGCAAAGTAGAGGCGGTCGCCTCTTCGAAGGCTTGGTCACCTGTTTGCTATACCAATCGCCTGAGTAGCTGAGAAGAATGCCCAAGCTCTAAACTAAACACCTCTTCACCCTGAAGCCTAAACCAAATTTTACTGAATTTGAAAATTTAAAATATAACATAAATCCCAAGTGACTTACTCTTATGATTAGCAGTTAATTGAATGCTAATGCGATGAATCGACATTAAGAGAACCAAATTAGATTGTATATAAATACAAGCCTATAACTTAGAAATTATAGCATGAATCAGCTTTTCCATGTCACTAGCTGACATGGACTGACAAACAAAGATTATATATATATATATATATATGTTATTGGATCCAGAGTAGTATATAGTGATATAGATAAAATAAAATTATGATATAGATATATATATATATGTAGTGTAATGCTCCAAATTTTATAACATGCAACATAACGGGACAAAAATGACAATACAAAGAATCATGTAAGAAAATTAACAAACAACTGTTGTGGTGGATATCAAAAAATTTTGCTATTCGTGATAATTGTTGATACTCTATTCTATCATTTTGTTTATTTATGGTTGTTTTATTGTTGAATTTAGTTGATTTGGTTGTTATCCTACTTGATACTCCTCATATGCTGCTTGCATTTATTATTATTACTGTGACCTCTAAATGGAGTGGTTAATTCCCAACATCACAAGTTGGGAAACTAAGAGGAGTGTGGGTTCGATCTTTGGTTTTCACAATATATGTTCACACCTATTTTCCTTATAAAATACTTGCACTCTCTCCTTAATTATAGTGAACTACTATGATTTATGATCATAAAATCCAGTTGTATAGATAAAACTGTTTGTATTGTAGAATAACTCTAGACTTATTGTATTATGAACATAAAAAGTAGTATAATAATTTTTTTTTAAAAAAAATAATATGCAATTATGATAAATGTACAAAAGCAATTAAGTATACTTAAGAACTAAATTTTTTATACTTAATTATCATCAAAAAATTTTTATAAAAATATATTTTCTAATAATTATTAATCATGCAAAAATGGAATTTGAATTTGTTTTAAAAAAAATGAGTCTAATACAAAAAATGGTCACATGCGAAGAACATAGTATATGCTAGTGTGTATATATATATATTTGTCAAGTAATTCAGAAAAACTCAAATTAGTTCCTTTGAATAATTAAATTATTTTTGAAAATAAAAAGGAAAATTTAGTTTTTTTATTAAGATGAGGGTAAAATAGCCCAATCACTAATGTTAAACTATATAATGGGAGACAATCATACGTTTTTTTAATAGAAGTTGTGATGAACAAATCTCATTATATAGATTATAGTCCGAAATTCTGCATTAGCATATAAAGTTGTGATGAAAAAATCTCATGATGATAGATACAAAATAAATTTACATGTAGATAAATGTCATGTCACATAGTTTAATTATTAGAATATTTATTAATACTAATTTTACAAATAAATGGACAAGGTTATCCTCAGTTGAAACATCTCAATGCCCAAATAGTCATCAAATCCAACATATAGTAGCAGTATGAGGACGGTTAATTTCAATGCTTTCGATCCCGATGTTGGAGTCGTTGATAGGATAATTTGAATAACTTGGAGAGGATCTGTCATTACCAACTTATGGTGGCAGAGTCCTTCGGCAAATTAAGAAAGCTAAAGGTGGAGAATTTTAGAAGATTGAAGAATCTCCTTCCGTTTTCCACCTCCAGCAAGAAATTAAGCTAAATATATAGCATGGGCGCCGAAGGTTGAATAGCAATATCTTTAATTCTTACTTTCCCCTTTTCCAAGTTAAAAAAATGCGACATGGTCTAAAAAACAAATCCTTATGGCTTTTTGTGAATTTAATTCATTTGTTATAAATTTTGCTAAATTTAGTAAATATGTGGTAATATAACTCATAATTAACTTTAATTAAAATTAAGTATGAAAGTATTAATATGACATTCTAGATGGTAAGTCCTATTACCACATTAACTGCATGTTTATATAAAAAAAAATCAAACATCTTACATTTATAGTAAATTTGTTTCAAATCTTTAATTTTGACACATATTTTAATTTTTTAAAAATATATTACATTTTATTATTGACTATATAATATTTAATCGTTAATTATATATTTAAATTGCCTATTGATAATTAGCAGTTTTTTTATACTGTATCATTAACTTCATTTTAAAAAAATTATAGATCATCAAAGTTATATTAATAATAGAAGCTTCCGAATATGTACAATTTTAAAAAAATTTCATAAAGATTTAATACCTCATGTAGAACAATCATATATATATTTCAATAATGTGTTTTTTTCAGAAGAAATGATATGCAAATGCTTAAAATTATTACTCTTTTGTGTAATTTTTTTAATCATCATATGTTCTAAGATAATAAAATAAAAAAATATTGAAATATCGACCAACAATCAACAACGTAAAATTAATTTAATAAATTATAATTTAAAATTTAAGTAAAAAATATATAATTAATTATAGTCAAGGGAAAAAGTTAGCAATAGCGGTATTGAAGTTTTCTTTTTTTTTTTTTTTTTTTTTGTAAAAAAAAATTCTTGAAAAAATATAATCATATTAGGACCTATGGTGTGGTGTTACCATTCCTATGAATTAGAGATAATCACTTCAGATGAAGAAATATAAAGAACCTATGGAAACGCAAACAGAAGAAGCACATATATATATATATATATATTTTAAAGAATTTCCCACACTTAATTTAAGAGAAGAAGGGGCTGCATCAGCAAGCGTACCTTTCACCAAAGAATATGGAGCAAGACGATCAGCGAGGGAAATGTATGTAGTAGAAGCAAGCTATGAACTAATGGGTTTGAAAAATGAAAAGACCAGAGAGCAGAGAGAAGATGAAGAGAGTCTGAGCTCAATATGCATAGGAATGGGTTTCGAGCCTTAATATATATAGGCTTATTGGTCTTAAAAAATTTAAATTTTTTCAATTTATTTTAATTTTAATTCACTTTTAAAATTTTGATGAAAATAGCCGGATGTGAAAAATCAATAGCAATTATAGTCAAATTTAATTTTGATCAAAATTGAGTGTGAATGTGTTGACATGACATATTAGGTGGCACTACTGATGTGAGGCCTATTGTCATATTAACTTAATATTCCTATAAAAATATTTTAGTATTTAATGTATGATATATATTTTTATTTTTTTATATATTACAAAAATAAAGCAATATAGTCAATTATTAAATATTATATATTATTAATAAATGTAATATATTTAGAAAAATTAAAAATTTAACCTAAATTTACTACAAATTGAAATGTTTGGACTATTTATGTAAATATTTAGTTGATGTGACAATAAGTCTCATATCAATAGTATCACCTAAAATATTATATCAACATCTCTCCACTCAATTTTGGCGAAAATCAATTTTGGACTATAATTACTTCTAATTTTTTAAATTTAGTTACTTTTGTCAGAATTTTAAAAATAAAAATATAAAAATAAATTAAAACTGTAACAAGTCAACAAAAATTTGGATTTTTTAATTAATTGCCAATGTACAGAAGGAATTTGTCAATATGCAACGGTATGGTGACAGGTAGTTGTTCACACTTACTCGTCACAGGTACATCATCATCATCATTATCAATTCATCATGAACCTCCACTTGTTATTTTATTGATCAGCTTTATCTGTGGAATCACATGGTTAAAAAAATTTGATCCATGGAGTGAAGTCGCCCGTTGCAAATTGTCAAAGGGAAGGCAACCAAAGTACCAAATCCTTTTCGTCGATAGCAGGGGAGTTAGCATATACATTTTTTATTTAGAAAAATTTTTATTGGAGACAAGTGAATCACGTGCACCATGTGCAGATGAATAAACAAAATTATATATATATTTGCAGTGAATAAATGACTGTTGAGAAAAAACCGAAAAAGGAAAATGCTATTTGCAAGCACACCTTTTGGCCGTTAAAGAATCAGGCAGCACTCTCTCTCTCTCTTTACAAAGATCAAGCAAGATAACTACTATTGAGAAATGGGAATTAACGAGAAATATACGGACGGGACGACTGTTGAAAAAATGTTTCAAAACTTTTATCTTTTGTTTAGACCTGTGATATTTTGAGATACAAGATTTGATTTGTAATTTTATTTTGAAAAATTCTATGGTTACGTGTTTGATAACACCACTTAATGCTGAAAATTAATATATTCAACACTTAATTATTTTAAGTTTGTTTGATATCCCAAAATGGACACAATTTAAATTATTTAATTAAGTTAAAAAATATTTAAAATAATAAATTAAAACTTTTATCTTAAAATATCTACCAAACACATTAAGTTATTAGATTTTAAATTTGTTTATTAGATTGACTATTTTATTCTTATTATTTAAAAATTATTATTCACTTATCAATATCACAATATTAAATAGGTAAAATTGATCACTTTTATAATTTTCAGCACTTATAGTTATCAAATAGATTTATTTAATTTAGTATTTAAAAAATTAAGTATTTATTATATTCAACATTCAGCACTTAATTTTCAGTTTTATCAAACACCACCTTAGTTTTTTAATTACTTTTGTTTCCCTTTATTTTTATCATCATTGGATGAGAGTGTATTTTATTATTCAATAGTTATTATTCACAAAATATACTTTATTTTGTTAAAAATAAAATAATAATAAAATGCACCTTCTATTATATATTCCAATACTTGTGTTTTTTTAAATTTTTTTATTAATAAAAAATAATTATATTGTAATAAATTATAGAAATTAACTTAAAATTTTATTAAATGAATAAATAAATAGATAAAAACTCAATTTGTCCATTAAACTTTCATTGGATGTTCAAATTTGCACAAATGAATTTTTTTTTTATCAATTTAGCAAAATTTTCACCTTTTAAACTAATCATTGATATTTAATAAATGCATTTAAAAAATATTTGTTAAGTAGAAAAATCAAATTTTAAATTTTAAATAATATTAATACATTTTTATTTTTCCAACATAAATAATAATAATTCATAAAGAATTTTATTTTTTTATAATCTTTTACCTTTCTCTCTAGATTGAGAAAGGTCAGTTTAAAAAGAAAATAAATATTTAATTTTTCTTTCTTCTTTGTAATCTATATCCCAACTAAAAAATTAATTTTCAATACATATTTCTTAATTACTTCTAATTTTTCGTCTGCAAATTAACAAAACATTAGTCCAGTCCATTGGATAAAAGTATATTTACAAAAAGCAAGAAGTGATTTTCCAGCTCCATTGGCAGCGTTGCCCGATCACATGACGTCAGACTTGAAAGAGGTGGGTAGGGTCTACAATTTTGTCTGATATTATTTTTTTTTTTCTTTTGATAAGAATATAATATCATTAAACAACATCAGCATTTAAAACATCCACCAGAATTTCTGGAGGGGACAAGGACCACTCCATGGGATCTGACAAAAAAAGGCAGCTCTAGCTAGACAGTAAGTCGCACTATTCACAGATCTAGGGACATATTTAATTTGTAACTGATCAAAGGAGCTAGCAAGTTGCTTACAATCTTCTATAAGAAGACCAAAATAAGAACTGGAACCTAAAGAATGCAGTGTTGGAGAAAAATTCCAAATTAATTAAAACCCTAAAACTCAATCTCATGTCAAATCAATTAAGAAATCAAAACACTGTAGCGGAAGCGTACCTGAATTCATAGTGCAATCCTTAATCCTTAATTATTGTGCGGCTGGCCTTCTAGGTCAGTACATTTTCTTAGAGAATGTGTTTAGGTTTTCTCTGTGTGTTCTGTCTATTGATGGGATATAGAAAGAAGCATGATCAAAATCATTGTACGTATGACCTAGGGACCATAACCTCCTATATAGATAACAATCTTGTTACCTTTTGGTATTTCTATTTTAGCCCATCATTAAAAATAGAATTACCAATTAGTCTCTACACATTAAAAGCCCATACCCTTTAGATACATTAAAGCCCAAATTTATCCAAACTCAATTGATCACTTTTATATGGGCTTAACTTATATGACAGTCCACAATACATAATTATTTACATATAAGCCCAATGTTGGATTAAGGATACAACAATCTCCCACTTGGGCTACATGTGTAACCTTATAATTATGTATTACAAAAAATAACCGTATGAGCTCATATGTCTGTCATTACCGAAATGTATCTATAACCAATCCGGTCCATCAATCATACCAACATAGGATCAAAGCAGCATTTGTTACATTTATCATAACTCGACTTATCAATGGTCACGTATGTCGATACAACTGAATGACATGGATCATGATGTGGATGTGTAGCATGGAAATTTCATGCAATGTGATCTTAACATGCCTATTTCTAACCGGTCCACCTTAAACCTTAGTGAGATCAAACCATACCAAAATTAGAGTGTGAATAAACCAAAAACTTTATTTATGCAGAAAATAACCGAAATAACTGAAATTCATAAACTGAAATAACCAAAGAATGTATATATCAAAGAGCATCTAAAATTACAAACTCCCACTAAAACTGAATACCCTCAAATGACATGACACCCATACG
>CATIWO010058811.1:0-19345 GCA_949673435.1 Macaranga tanarius | reverse complement strand
TAGATTTCGGGATATGTTAGATCCCCGCAAACGCGCAAATCCAATTCAATTAATTTAATTAATTAATTAAACTCTTTAATTAATAATCAAATTAATATAAGTCTTCCAAGCATAACCTTTATGTGTGTGACTTACTAGGTTAAAGATATCGTCCCACAGGGATTGTAGGTTAAATACTACAATACTTACAATCTTTGATTGTTTAGACAATGAAATAGAGTTTATATTTTTTTAAAAGTAAAACCAAAACAAGCTAAAGTAAAATTTGAATTCAACAAATATTAAAAACTAAGGTTCTTATTCTCAATTGGACCATTTCAAAGGTTTGATTACACAATTAGGTCTACACTAGCTCTAATTAATTTTGAAGGGATCTTAAAAATTATAGATTTTCCTCTCAGATAAATCTAGAATTAATTAAAAGATTAATCAAAACTAAGTTTACCAGTTCTCATCAACCTAATGTCTTTTAATTCCAATTTTAAATACAATCTTTAATCAATATTGATTCACTTAATTGTCTCTCAACTAACTAAGCAACCAATAGGTCATTGCCCATTCCTATAAAACCTATCTCTCGATTAAGCCTGTAGTGTCAATTCAATTTTAAGGTGATCTGTCCTAAAATGACATTAAACTCAACAACAACCAATGAAATAGATCTAGCAACCTAGTATGAATCATAATAAACACATGATCAATTCAGAATAAGAATCCTAAAAAGGATTTAGCTACTCTTATTAAAACTAAAAGAAAACAGATAAGAAATGAAAATCATTTTGAACATAATGAAATAAAAATGAGATACAAGAAAAAAACCCCCTTCCAAATAATGTAAGGAAGCTTTGCTCTTCTAACTTCAAGACAAGTATCTCTTCTACCAAATAAAACCAAAATGAAAATGTATTCTGAAGAACTAAAGGAAAAGAAAACTAAAAACCAGAACTAAAACTAAGAAGAAGCTCTCCTCAAATGAAAAATAAAAGGTTCTATTTAAAGGACAAAGTCTCTTAGTGAGAAAAGGTCATCTAACCTCTATCTAACTATATGTAATCATAGGCCTAAAAGATGAGCTCTTATCTAACCAAACTCCAGCTAAAAATCTACTTTTGAATGGCTACCACATTATTATGCATAGGTACGCAACATTTGAACATGCCCATGCATCAAAATAACTCTGAAATCTCCAAATTAGGCATGGTCATGCGCTTGGGAGTGTGCAGACACATGGGCGTGCGCATGGCCATGTGCACTGGTGACTGATTCCTCTTTAATTCAGGCATGGGTATGCACACTGGCATATGGGCGTGCGCATGGCCATGTGCACTGCTGTTAAGATGATTTCCAATTTTAAGCTTCAATCTTATCCTTATCTTCAAGCTCTATCTTCATCTCTTCTCAAATGCACCCTACAACCACAATGTAAACAAAAATTACCTATTTAACACAAAAAAACTTAAATTAAAGTAAAATAACAAAACTAACTAAATTAACTAAAAACTAACTAAACAATGCAATTCTAAACTAAATATGCAATAAAATAAAATGCTAAACACATGCATATTTCACACTCATAAAAAATAAGAGCTAAAATAAGAGCTTTCTTAAGCTTTTCAAAGGAATTCAAGCATTCCTCATCACTCTCAAAAATTGCTTCCTTTGCTAACAAGTTACACAATGGTTTGGCAATTTTAGAGAAGTCTTTAATGAATTTTCTATAATATCCTACATGCCTAAGAAAACTTCTCACATCTTTGACACATTTGGGAGGTGGTAAATTAGTTATGACTTCAATTTTTGCCTTGTCAATTTCAATACCCCGCTTTGACACCATATGGCGTAGAACAATGCCTTCTTGCACCATGAAATGACATTTCTCCCAATTTAGCACTAATTTATGCTCTTTGCACCTGTTAAGCACTTTAGAAAGATTTTTAGACAATTTGAAAAGTTAGAACTATAAACACTAAAATCATCCATGAAAGCCTCTACACAATCATTAATTAGATCATTAAAAATGGAGAAAATGCATGTTTAAAATGTAGCGGGAGCATTGCATAGCCCAAAAGGCATGCATCTAAATGCAAAGGTACCATAGGGACATGTAAAAGTAGTCTTAGGTTGGTCATCGGGATGAATAGGTATTTGGTAAAAACCACTTATCCCATCTAAGTAGCAAAAATAAGAAAAATTAGCTAATCGTTCCAAAACTTGGTCAATGAATGGTAAAGGAAAATGGTCTTTCCTAGTTGCCTTATTAAGTTTTCTATAATCAATGCACATACTAGTGGTCACTAAATCATTAGACTCATTTTTAACAACCGTTAAGCCACCTTTTTTAGAGACAACTTGAACTGGACTTACCCACCTGCTATCACTGATGGAATATATAATACCATTATCAAGCAACGTAATTACCTCTTTCCTAACCACATTTTTAAGAGTGGGATTTAATCTCCTTTGACCTTCAATAGAAGGATTAGCATCATCCTCTAAAAGGATTCTATGCATACACACGTTAGGGCTAATGCCCTTCAAATCATTTATAGACTTTATGACTAAGTAACACATCACATAAAGCATCAATATTATTTTTAGGCAAAAATAAATTCAGAATAAAAGGAAATTTAAAGTTAGATTCAAGAAATGCATATCTTAGATTGGATGGTAAGGGCTTGAGCTCTAGCTTTAATTCTTCATTTGGTGAAGTAGACTTTGGATCATCATCCCTCCTTAATGGTTCAAACCTTGAAGTTCTATAAGGAGGAAAGTATGAAGTAGCCTCCATGAGTTACACCTTAGCTTCTTGCATCATGTAGGGCTTAATAGGATCTTGCCTTATACATCCATATATCACGTCATTAATGCATTCATCAACAACATCAAGTGAGTATATTCTACTCGCCACTTCAATTGGTGTAGTCTTTATCATCTTGAACACATCAAATACCACAGACTCATTATTCACTTCCAATATGATTTTGCCTCTCTTTATGTCAATGATTACACCTGCCGTCACTAAAAATGGTCTCCCAAATAAAATTGGTATTTCAAGATCTTCCTCTATATCTAAAATAATAAAATCGGTAGGTATAACAAATTTACCCACTTTGGTTGGCACATTTTCAAGAATGCCAAGTGGATAAGTGACATATTTGTTTGCCATGGAAAGACACATATTTGTAGGCTTAAGCTCTCCTAAGTCAAGCCTCTTATAGATGGAGTGAGGCATAAGACTAACACTAGCACCAATATCACACAAAGCTTTATCAAAATAAGTACCACCAATTACATAAGGAATAGTGAAATAACCTGGATCCTTAAGCTTTAGTGGAGACTTGGAGTATATAGCCGTGGATTCTTCAACAAGAGAAACTAATCCATACTCCTCAAGCTTGCTCTTATGGTTCATGATATCCTTCAAAAACTTGCCCCATGCGGGCATTTCTCTAATAACATCCATGAATGGAATGGTAATGGTGATTTCCTTGAGATAATTAAGAAATTTGCCAAATTGCTTGTCCAAGGTACGCCTAATGAACCTTTGGGGATAAGGTAGTGTTTTAAGATCTACCTTAGGTTCATTATATTTGGGTATGGCATCTTCCTTTTTACTCTTCTTAACACTTTCAACATCATCTTTACCACTAACAATAACATCATCATCTTCTTTACTAGCCTCCACCTCTACCACTTCATCATCATCAATCACTTTCTTATCCTTACTAGCACATTTTTAACCTCTTTACCACTCATCAAAGTAATTGCTTGCAAGTCTATTTTGGTGTAAACTCTGATTGGCTAGGAAGCTTTCCCAAGGGTTTAGAGTTAAAAGAAGAGGCTTATTGAGCGATTTGGGTTTCAAAGATATGATTATGAGTAGTAAGTTGTTCAAGCTTAGAGTTAATTTGCTTGAATTACTCCTCACTTTGCTTATTAATGGTGATTTATTGATTAATGAATTGCTCTATTAGAGTGTCAAGGTTGGATTTAGGTTGGGTAGGGTTGAAAGCTTATTGTTTCAAAGGAAATCCGGGTGGATTTTATGGTTTGGGGTTTGGGTTAAGTTGTGAAGGGTTAGACCATGAGAAATTGGGATGGTTCCTCTATTGAGGGGTATAGGTGTTTGAGATTGGACCATTTCTTTGGTTGAAACCTCCTTGCAAATAGTTTACTTCCCCACTAGAACTCATATTGCATTTATCATATGCATGTGGACCTCCACATAATTCACAAGTTGAGCTTGCTTTTCAATCGAATTAATTTGAGCTTTACTTACAAGCTTTGTCAAAGCATCCACCTTGGCATTCAACATATTTATGCTATCTTACTCAAGCATTCCTTTTCCTTTTGCCAAAGTAGTTTCATCACCCATGTAGCCTTGAGATGCTAATTCTTCCAACAAAGTAGTAGCTTCCGTTGGTGTCTTGTTCATCCATTTACCACTAGAGGCTGCATTTACAATGCTCCTAGCATCATTGGATGGCCCATTATATAAAAGTTGAGGAATCATCCAATTGAGCAACCCATTATGAGGACATTGCCTTTAAAACTCTTTGAATCTCTCCCAAGCTGCATAAAGTGTATCTTCCTTATTTTGCTTAAAAGTGCTAATCTCATTGCGAAGCCTAGCCATCTTGTATAGTGGGAAATACTTATGAAGGAAAGCTTGCTTCAATTGATCCCATGTAGTGATAGAATTGCTAGGTATACTAGCAAGCCAAATCTGAGCTTTATCCCTCACAGAAAATGGAAACAACCGTAGCCTTATTGCATCATCCGAAACATTATTGATCTTGAAGGTTGCACAAATATTAAGAAAGGTGAGGATGTGAGAATATGGATCCTCTCCCGGCAACCTCCAAACTGATTATTTTGCACCATTTGGATGACACTTGGCTTGATTTCAAAATTGTTGTTAGCAATGGTTGGAGCTACAATTCCTCTAGAATTTTCAGTTATGTCTAGTAAAGTAAAATTGCCTAGAGTTCTTCTTTACGGTTCAACCATATTTACTTGTCTTTGTTCCCTAGGCAAATGATGAAAAGTACGTTCAATTTCAGGGTCAAAGAATAAAATATTACTAGAACTATGAGCATGTCACATAGAAAATCATAAATAGAATGAAAATAAAAGAAATATATATGTTAATTATTAAGTAAGAAAATTAAAATTTAAAACTAAACTATATAAAATCCTAAAGCAACTTTTCTCTATCCTAAACTAATATTAATTCCAACACCATTATCCCTGGCAACAGTCCCAAATTCTAATATGGGTTAGAATGTATACCCTAGCTTCTATGGCTAAATATAGGATAAGCAAGGGATCAAACACATGGATTACGGGGAAATTAAGTATTAATCGGATAAAAACTAAGATGAATAGGCTTACCAAAAATTAAGTTGTGATAAATCAAATTATAAATCTAATTAAATAATAAATTAACTAAAACATGCAATTAAATAAAAATATAATAACAACAATATTCAAAGAAGAGTAGGTTGAAACTACAATATAGAATAGAATAATGAATTATTAACACAAAACAATTATATTAACTATGAATGCAATAATTGGAGAATGTGAACTAAGATTCTTAAGAGCAACTCTCGTTGTCAAATAAGGGCATTTCCATCTAGAGTCTATAAGTACTCTCATGTCATTATAGAGATAAACAAAAACCATGAAGTTCTTTGCCAATTCTTTGATCCCTCAAAGTGGATTTCTTGTCTCTAGGTACTTTCCTATCCTTTAAGTGAAATCAAATGTAATTCCATAAAAAATCCCAACTCTCATTGTGAACCTTTAACTAAAACAACATATATAGTGATCAAGCATATATAACACATTTAAGTACTCAATTGAAATCAAATTATTCATTCAATAACACAAAACAATTAATATAATTCATTAAAACTATCATCCATTGCAATTCCAACCTACTAAGCAATTAGCCTAGATACATAATGAATAATAACATAAACACAAATAAATAATATTAAAACAATAAAATAATTATAAAAAGGAAGAGTTAAAAACACTTAGAAACAAATTTAGAGTCTTCAATAATCTCCTTTGATAATAACTTGATAAATGAAAATGTCTACAAGGAAAATGTTCTTTTGATCTTCCTTGAATATCAACAACTTTAAGTTCTAACTACTTTTATCTCTCAAAACAATAATCTCTAATTATCTAATAATATCTTATATATCCTTTGTAAAGACAAAATAAAGTACTTATATGTTCTGAAGTTGATATCTAAAAGGTACAAGATATATCAAACTAAAAGCTACAAATCTTGGTGAAAGATCACATTATTTCAACATTGGCAGTCACTTTAAGGGATAGACCTATAAATTAGGTCCATGTGTCTTCATAGAATTATAGTTATCTAAAATAGCTTTCTATAGCAACTTGAATCACTCAAATCTGAGTTCTGTAGATGAAGTTATAGTCAAAAGAGTGCAACATGGTTCGAAGAGTCCTGTCCCTTCACATCGTACCGAGTCGTGAAGCTTGTGCCGACTAGTGACAGTTCCATTTGGTCACGACTCATGAAAGACAAGGACAAGGGTGCTGAGTCATGATAGTACATGTTGGTTTCGAGTAGTGATATGCAGTGCCGAGTAGTGACAGTCCACATACACTCTAAAGCTTGCTTCCTTCATTCCTTTGACCATGAATCACCTCAATATGTTCATATAACTTTCATAAGCTACAAATCAAACTTCAAAACATCTATAAGTCATTCAAATTCATATAAATTCACCAAGAACAATGAAGATCAAAAGCATTTATGATTATGAATAAAATGCATGAAAACTAAACTAAAATGTAAACTAAATGCAACCTAAATATGCATGAAACATACTAAAACTACTATGCTAATTGCAATGTATCATTGATCATGGACTTAGTTTACATCTTTAGTTTGTAATAATAATTGAGTTTATTATTATATTGATGTAATTAAGAGTTAATTGCATAGGATTAAGATGTAAATTGTTTGCCTTGGTATGCCAAGGATTGAATGTACATCACAAGCTTTGTGACTTGAAGATGCCCATTCAACCTTGGAGGCAAAGCCCATGATGATGGTGACTAAGGAGGCTCATGGCATGAAGGATTTTCTTAGGCTAGGGCCACTTGTATTTATTCTAAGTGTTAGAATAGGCTTAGGAAAGGCCCATGATCACTCCTTATTTGTGCATCCATTATGCATGTTCAATGTACATAAATGATATGTATGTTAATGCATGTTATGTATGTATGAGATATGTATATAGATGGATGTAGGATGCCATGCATTGTATGTATGTGATATGTATGTTGATACATGCTATATATATATGTGATATATATATAGATGGATGGCATTCAATGTATGTGTGAGATATATATATTGTGAATGTTGGCATGCAATGTATATATGAGATATTTACATTATACAATGGCTAATGTGTAAAGTGAGACCTTAATAATGATAAAAAAATCTTCCAACTAAATTTAGGTCTAGGCTCTCCATTGGAGCAATAACTTGCATAGTTTTGGACTTATGTGCACCGGCTATAGATATATAGGGGTGTGCATAAGGGCCAAGAGATTCATGTAGTGTTATTGTTAAGCATGAGATGTTTTAGTTGTATGGATACACTATGGGCCAATAACAGTAAATAGGAGCACCTGAGGTTTATAGTGTTCATATCAATAAATTACACTGATCCAATGGTATGGACCTAACTAATGCTAAAGGCCAAGAATGGCAATTAGGCATACCTGAGGCCCGTAACATTAGGAGTCGGATTAATGGAACCTCACATGAGATATGATGGACAAGAGTTGTCCACTTAATGAGAACTATTATTCCAATAATAAAAATATGCACTTGAGGGATATTAGTGGCCCATTAAGAACTCCATTACCCACTAGAAATCCATCCAATAAGGGATTTCCATTTCCTACTTGGAAGTGTAAGATTCGCCAAGTTAGTAGGAGCCCATGATGTTTAAAGACCAAATTTAATGGTGATTACAACGACATACAACTAATCAATTTTGTTACCTTTTACAGAATTTGATAACATGAGACCATCAAACCCACTTTCCATCATACGTGACAAAAATAAGGGCAAGACAATTATTCTCAAACTCTCGGGTGGAATAGCCAAACATAAGGGCAAGGTAAGTGTTGTCAAGCCTGAGGCCACCATGAGGGAAGAGCAAGGCAAGGGAAAGTGTTTCCACTACTAAGGTAAAGGACATTGGAAGAGGAATTGCCCTAAGTTCCTTGAGTCTCTCAAGACGAAAGGAAAGGGCAAGAATTGAGAAAGTGAGACTTTCTCTAATTTATTAGCCTCTAAATGTTCTAAGAGCTCATCTAATGCATGGGTATTAGATACCAGTACAAGTTCTCACATGTGTGCATCCTTGGAGGATCTACCAAATGAGAGAAGGTTGAGGCCTAATGAAGTGACCTTAAAGCTTGGAAATGAAGCGAGTGTTACGGCCAAAGCTATAGGGTCCACTTCAATTGATTTGTATAGTCATGTTTTGTTATTGGAGGATGTATTATATGTACTTAATGCCTATTATCTCTATTTCTAGTTGGACTAGTAGGGGTTATGAATTCCTTTTTAGTAGAGATGAATGTAAGATTTATTTTGGAAATAAATTGATATGCATGGGTTATTTAATACATGGTCTCTATTGTGTTAATAATATATCCAATAACAATGAGCCTCAATCTAATATGAAAGTAATGCTAATTGAAAATGCCTCTAACTCCAAATATCTATGGCACTTGAGATCATGTCATATTGTGGAGGATAGGATCACGAAGTTGGAAAGGATGGGAATCTTGAGCAATCTTGAATCCGTATCCAATCCAACTTATGAGGCTTGTCTTCAAGGCAAGATGACTAGATCACCATTTGTTGGACAAATGGCAAAAGCCAATGATATATTATAGATCATACATAATGATGTGTGTGGGCCATTTAGTGAAATTGCTAGAGGTGGTTTCTACTATTTTATTACCTTTGTAGATGATCTATCAAGGTATGGGCACTTGTTTCTTATGAAGAACAAGAGTGAATCCTTTAAAAAGTTCAAAGAGTTCAAGGCCCGAGTAGAAAACCAAACTGAGAAGAGTATTAAAACTCTTCGATCGGATCAAGGAGGTAAATACTTAAGTACTGAATTTACAGAGTTCCTTAGGGAATACGGCATTGTATCACAGCTCACACCACCTGGAACACCACAGTTGAATGGTATATCTGAGATGCATAACTGTACCCTATTAGATATGGTATGATCTATAATGAGCTACATCGATCTTCCTATATCACTTTGGGGTTTCGCACTCCAAACGACCTACTACATCCTTAATCGTGTTCTATCTAAGTCCGTTCCTACCACACCATATGAGATATGGAATGGTAAGGAACTAAGTCTTAAACATGTTAAGATTTAAGGGTGCCTATATTTTATCAAAAAGATGAAATCAGATTAGTTGGATGCAAAATTGATTAAAGGAAGGTTTATTGGATATCCTAAAGATAGTTTAGGGTATTACTTTTATCTTCCTGCCGAACAAGTTGTTGTTGTAAGAAGAGATGCCATATTTCTTGAGAAAAAGTTTCTTAAGGATGGTGGCAAAGGAAGGAAGATAATGTTAGATGAGGAGTCATCTAAAAAAGCCCAATAAATTAATCAAATGGACTTTGATCAACCCGAGGAGCCTATTCCAATTGAGAATATCATCACACTAACTCCTAGAAGGACTAGTAGGGTATCTCATCCTCCGAAGAGATACAACTTTCTCTATAATATGCAAGAGTTGCATATTCATAAAGAAGGCATTCATGTTGATGATCCTACTATATATGAAGAAGCTTTATGTGATAAAGATTCTTCAAGATGGCTTGAGGCAATGAGAATTGAGATGGATTCCATATATACAAACCAAGTCTGGACACTTGTTGATCCTCCTGAGGGTATTGTACCTATTAGGTGTAAATGAATCTTTGAGAGAAAGATTGGTACAGATAGGAAGGTAGAGACCTTTAAAGTTAGGCTTGTAGTGAAAAGGTTTCACCAAAGGCAAGAGGTTGACTATGAGGAGACCTTCTCGTCGGTAGCAATGCTTAAATTCATTCAGATTCTTCTCACTATTACCACACACTATGATTATGAGGTTTGGCATATGGATGCCAAGACCACCTTTCTTAATGGTTATGTTGAGGAAGACATTTTCATGGAGCAACCCAAGGGTTTTGAATATGAGGAAAGCTCAAAAGTGTGCAAGCTTTACAGATCAATCTATGGTCTCAAGCAAGCTTCAAGGAGTTGGAACCATCATTTTGATGAGGCTATCCATTCTTATGGTTTTATTAAGAATGAGGATGAGCTGTGTGTTTACAAGAAGGTTAGTAGGAGCCAACTTACTTTCCTGGTCTTGTATGTTGATGAAATAATTCTCATTAGGAATGATGTCGGTATGATGACTTCTATGAAAGTATGGCTGGCTAAGACCTTCTCAATGAAAGACTTAGAAGAGGCTACCTATATTCTCGGGATTTGAGTTTTTAGAGATAGATCGAAGAGAATGATAAGCTTATCTAAAAGTATTTACTTGGAAAAGGTATTGAAGAGGTTCAACATGCTTAATTCCAAGAGGGGATTGTTACCATTTAGGCATGGTATCCACCTTTCCAAGATGATGTCTCTTATCTAAAAGTCTTTACTTGGAAAATGTTCATAGTCGTTGGATTAATATATAGGTAGTATTAATCCCTAGACTATCACCTCTATCTATTCTCCTTGATCGGTATGTGATATCGATAGTGGGAGGTAGTGAGTCTTATGCTACTTGATATGAGATATCAGAATAGACATGTGGATACTTATGTGATGGGTGGATTGAACATGCGACGCAAGATTTGTAATTGTATGGATATTCACTTTAGTCAACAATCACAATCTTGGATATACTGGTGCATATGGTCCTTTGACCTGAGGTGACATGGTCATCCATGTATGGTTGGTTAGAGTTTGTTACCGCTTACATACTTGTGCTAGCCACGTATGGGTATATGGCGTGTGGTGGCTCTAGTTGGTTATATTTAGGGATGAGTGATCGGCCAAGATGGAATTCATTACCTGGAGTGAACCGGGATAAGATCCTATACTATCTAAGTTATTCTTAATGAATAAGTACCTGGCCAGGTCAAACTCGACTTACCTGAAAAGAGTTTTAGTACTAGAAATATTTTCTAGTAGAAGTCGTGTTTTATCGAGAATTGAACTTAAGATGAGGTCGTATGATTGAGGCAATTAAAGTTTGACTAAACCGTGACTTTAGCCAATATCGGGTGATAATTGCATTTATTTAGTAAAAATTAGGTTCATTTCAAGTATGATTAGTTTAGTTTATAGTTCATTTTTAGGTAAATAATTGCTTATTTCTAATAATAATTAATAGAGTTGAATATTAGGAAATATATGTTAATTAGTTGAATAATTAGGCATAATTCATATAAATTAGGGATTTCATATTCTCTGATTGGTTTTTATTTTATTTGTAGGTATTAAGGAAGACACGGCCATGCAGATTGCCTTGCACGGATGTGTCATAAAGGACAAAGTTAAGAGCCAAGTGCATGCCCATGCGAGTGAGGTTGCATGCCCATGTCACTAGATGACAAATTAAAGAGTGCACACCCATGTTGGAGTTGCACAACCATGTTGTTGGAGTTGCATGGCCATGTCATAAGAAGGCTATGCACGACCATGTCACTCACTATGCACGGCCATGCATATAAAGGACAAAGAAGGAAGAAAATTAAAGTGTTCAACCCTAGTACCCTGAAGACATATATATATATATATATTGATCAGAATAAAAAAATAGAGGGAGGAGCAGATAGAAGAAAATCAAGGAGTTGATTAGCAAGGATTAGGGGGTTTCATTATTTTCTAATCTTTGAATCATTATTGATGATTTCTTTAGTTGTTTATTATTTTCTTATGTTTTTCATTATCATGATAGCTTAGTTTTATTTTGTTCTAGAGTAATCTTAGTAACCTATAGATGTATTAAATTTATATTTCTCTTTAATTATAATCTCAGTTCATGATTATATTTATGGTCTTTATTCTTTTGCTCAATTATTGATTCAATTAATTAGTTACCTATTGAGATCGAGAGACGATTTATACCTAAGATTTTTAAGGTGAATTTGAATCATTACATGCCAAATATTCTGAACCGAGAGGAGATTAATATTTGGGAACTAGAGTAAAGTCTATTAGTATTAATTTGAGTAGAGATACCAATTAATTATTAATATTGCATGATTACTTTAGGTGCTTAAATTTATTAAGGATTTATTAATTAGGGTTTAGAGAGGCGAGAGTCTATAAATTCTGATTTATAATTGAATTAATAAATTCACCTTATATTTACTCAAAAGAGATTTATAAGAATCTTAGTGGTAGCATCTTGAACATAAATCATGAATTAGGTTATAATAATTTGATTTTAATTCAATACAGATATAGGTGAAAAGAGAAACTCTAGTACATTGCATACATAATTGTTTGTTTTAATTGAATTTAAAATGGTTTTAACTTTAAGTTCTTTTACTACCTTACTACTATAAACAATTTATTCATTTAGACAAGCAAGCTAATCAAGTGAATTAATATTTAATCTCTTCTCAGTGGGACGATACTTGGACTTATAATCCTATATTATAAATTGACCTGTATACTTGCGAAATTTTCTTCATCAAGTTTTTGGCGCCGTTGCTGGGGAAGAGTTTTAATATCAATAGTAGCTTGATATTGTTTGATTTAGACATTTTTTCTTTTTCTTTTAGTTTTTCCCGTATTGTTTTTCTTTTCTTATTGTAGGTACTTGGTTTATGCGTCCAACTCGAAGCCTTGATTACGATATTAAAGAGCTTGAGGGACTCGATCCTGAAATTGAAAGAACATTCAATAAAAGGAGAAGAGAACAACAAGCAACTCTGAATCATGAGAATGAGTCAAATAATAATAATGGTAAGGGAGACGTGAATAATAACAACAATCAAAATAATGCCAATCGCTTCCTTAATCAATACCAAAACCTAATTGCCAATAGGACCATGAGAGAGTGTTTAAATTCCAATATGCAGCAAGATCAGAACCCTATTATGCCTCCGGCGATTGCAGCAAATAACTTTGGGATCAAACCTTCCATGATTCAGATGATCCAAAGTTTATAGTTTCATGGACAACCTTCTGAGGATCCCATTGCACATATGCATCGGTTTATGGACTATTGTGGAACTCTGCATATGAATGGAGTGCCTTCAGAAGCTATTTGCCTTATTTTGTTTCCTTTCTTGCTCACAGACAAGGTAGCTAGATGGTTTGCAGGGTTACCTCCCAATTCTATCAGAACTTGGAATGAGTAGTACACAGTCTTCTTTAACAAGTACTTTCATCCTGCTAAAGCTTTAAGAATTAGAAGCGAGATAAATTCCTTTTACCAGAGGGATGATGAGTCACTATTTGAAGCTTGGGAGCGGTTTAAGGACTTATAGAGATAGTGTCCTTCGTACTTGATTCCTAATTGGGATTTAGTGCGGTCTTTTTACAAAGGCATTAATCCGATGGTGAGATGCAATATAGATGCAGCTTGTGGAGGCTCAATCATAAACAAAACACCAGAGGAGATTCTTAATTTATTTGAAGAGATTGCTACATCTTAACACCTGTGGAATAATGAAAGAGCCATGATAACGAAGAAACAAGGTGTGATGGGAGTTGACAGGCTAACTATAGTGACTTCCAAGCTTGACGCCTTGACCCATGAGCTGAAGAAGATGAATGTGAATGTCGTGTCTGCAACTTCAAATTGTGAGTTGTACCGGTGGGATCACGGAACAAATGAGTGTGTACTTATGCAGAATATAGAGAATGCAAACTATGT
This sequence comes from Macaranga tanarius, assembly GCA_949673435.1. Classification (NCBI taxonomy): domain Eukaryota; kingdom Viridiplantae; phylum Streptophyta; class Magnoliopsida; order Malpighiales; family Euphorbiaceae; genus Macaranga; species Macaranga tanarius. The sequence continues at coordinate 5,359 of CATIWO010058811.1, read as the reverse complement.
GCAAAACAGAGGTGACCTTTATGAAAGTTCCCACAACCCATCTTGGAGGAATCATCCTAACTTTTCATGGAAGAACCAAGGGGAACAAGCACAGAATAGGCAACCACCACTGGGTTTTGGAAGCTTAACTTTTCCAAATTTGCATCCATCAGCTCAACAGGACAAGAATTCATCTTTAGAAGGTAAGTTGGATAAGTTCATGGAATTGATGGACAAGTGGATGAATCTTCAAAAAGATTCCAGATGGAAGCTAGAGGCGAGGGTGGAACAAATTCAGAAAGATACTTAGTTAATGTTCAAGAACCATTCTTCCTCTATTCATAACCTGGAAGTGCAAATGGGCCATATAGCTAATGCACTAACATCACGTAACCAAGGTAACTTGCCAAGAAATACTAAAACAAATCCAAGGGAGCAAGTGAAAGCCATAACCCTAAAAAGTGGTAAAGAGTTGGATCAGCTAAAGGAGTCCAACTCAAACAAACTCGAACAGGCCAAAATTGAAGAAAATTCAAGGGAGGCAGTGAACAAGGAAGAATCACAGTCAAAGGTAAACAAGGAGAGCAGAGCAAGAGTATACGAGCCACCCATTCCCTTTCCACAGAGGCCGAAGAAGCCAGAGTATAATCCTCAGTTTTCAAAATTCCTGGATATTCTAAAAAAGATCCAGGTCAACATATCATTAATGGAAGCCATTACTCAGATGCCGAAATTGAAGGGAATAAAAGTTCAAAGTAACCAAATATATGGAATTTTAAAATTTTGGAAGCATGCAACACTTGCACCAAGTTTGAATCCATTCATGCCACAAGATCTAAATCACATGCAATTTACATAACTAACAAATCATGCATCATGGATAATATTTTAACAACAATCAAAAAGACATGTAATAAAATTAAAAGCCCTACATACTAAGAGTCAAGTAACACTTACATAACTCCCAAGTTTGTAGAACACTCGATATGTTTTTGATTGTTGTGATCCAATAGCTCCGAGCTCCCTAAACGTGAAGACTCTAGCTTATAACACACGGTTTGCACTTGTTTGATCTTCAAGCACCAATAAGCTCTCCACACAAGCCTCTCTTGAATGACCCAAGAGCTTATGAAAGCTTCTTTGATCTTAAAGGTTATGGAACTTAGTATTTGTACTCAAGGACGATGGTTAGAAAAAGATATCATAACTCTTGTGATCTAGAAAGGTTCACTTATGAACTAAGGAAGAAGAAAACTCTCTTTTCTTTCCTTTGGCTAGTTTGAATAACCAAAACCTATCTCTCAATTGCCTTAGCTAAAATTTCCAGCATAAGCAATTAGTGTCTTACACTTTCTTTGTTAATTAAATAATCCAATTGGTGTCTTCTTTATCAAGCCTAGCAATTATTGCTAGTCACCATTCAAAGTCTTCATTCCAAGTCTTCTAAAGACTTAGAATTCCACAACCTTGACAATAAGAAGCCACCATCTTTGAATTAGTTAGCTTGGTTGGATAGTTATCCCATCCCTATTCCAATTCCATTACCACTTAATGGGCTTGGGCTTGGGCTTGGGCTTGGGCCATGGTTTCTCTATACTTAGAGATGGCCTAATCCAATCCAAACAATTAATGGGCTAGGTTAAACTCTTTAATCAATACCCAATCCATATAATTAACAAGTGGACTAGTTCAAACTCTTTGAACAAAGTCCAAGGCCTTTGGTCCATCACATAGACAAAGTCCATCATCCATAATTTACATAGTCCATCTCATGGCCCATGTACATATACATATATATATATATATATATATATATATATATATATTTGGAAGGCTAATATTAATTTAATCTTTAATTTAATACCTCATATTAAATTAAGCCTAAATTAATATATTCTTAAATGCAATAAAGTTCCAATCTTTGAATTTAAATTTCGGGATATGCTAGATCCTCGCATATGCACAAATCCAATTCAATTAATTTAATTAATTAATTAAACTCTATAATTAACAATTAAATTAATATTAATCATCACAAGTGCAATTCTTATGTTGGAGACTTACTAGGTTCAAGTCTAAATGGCAATGGAAAATGATATTAACACTTAATATTATGGAGACACCTTTTCATACTGAATGTGAAAATCCCAATGTGTTACATTAAGTTCCCATAAGTCATGAGTGACCCCCAACATAGATCTCACAACTACCTAATTAGATATGAATGTTATATGTAGATTCGCAAAAACAATAGAACATAATTACCGAGCACTAAATGTCCCTTCATTACAAGATCCCAATATTGGCTAGAGTCAAGGTTCAGTCAAACTCTAATTGCCTCAATCAAATGACCTCATATTAAGTTCAATTCTTGATAAAACATGACTACTGCTAGAAACTCTTTTCTAGTGCCGAAACTCTCTTCGGGTAAGTCAAGTTTGACCTGGCTAGGTACTTATTCATCAAGAATAACTTAGATAGCATAAGATCTTATCCTAGTTCACTCCAGGTAATGAATTCCATCTTGGACGATCACTCATCCCTACATATAACCAACTAGAGCCACCACATGCCATATACCCATACATGGCTAGCACAGGTATGTAAGCGGTAACAAACTCTAACCAACCATATGTGGATGACAATGTCACCTCAGGTCTAAGGACCATATGCATAATTATGTCTAAGATTGTGATTGTTGACTAAAGTGAATTCCCAAGCAATCATAAATCTTGTGTCACTGTTTGATACACTCATCACATGATTATCCACATGTCTATTTTGATATCTCATATCAAGTAGTATGAGACTCACTACCTCCCACTATCAGTATCTCACACCGATCAAGGAAAATAGACAGAGGTAATAGTTTAGGGATTAATACTACCTTTATATTAATCTACCAACTATGAACATTTATAGTATATGTACTAAATGAGTTTGTCACTCATATTATCAACTCTTGATAATAAACTCAATTAACATAATACTAAAGGTAAATATTCTAATAAACAAACACTTTATTTAAAAGAATATATTATTTCCAAAAGGATTAATATACAATGTTTACATACATAATGGCCCTAGGGCACATCTATACTAATAATCTCCCACTTGCACTAGTGCCATCCACTACAATATTTAAGACCCATATTCTCAAGATGGTAGTCTAACTGTAGCTGGGTAAGCACCTTAGTGAGTAGATCAGCCAAATTGTCGGCTGAAGCTACCTTCTACACGAGCACATTACCCTTCCCAACAAGTTCCCTGATAACATGGAGGTGCCTTTCGATGTGTTTAGATTTCTAGTGAGACCTTAGTTCCTTTTCCAAAGCAATGGTTCCATTGTTATCACAGAAGAGAGGAACTACCAACTCAATAGAAGGAATAACACCTAGTTCGGAGATGAACTTCTGAATCTAAACAGCTTCCTTAACAGTATCTGATACAACTACATACTTGGCTTCTGTAGTGGAATCAGCATTGATACTCTGCTTAGAACTCTTCCAACTCACTGCACCTCTATTACAGGTGAAGACAAACCCAAAGATAGACTTTCTATCATCCACATCTGACTAGAAGTCAGAATCTGTGAAACCCGTAAGTTGTAAGTCACCTCCTCCATAAGTCAAGACTAAATCCTTAGTTCTTCTCAAGTACTTAAGGATAGCCTTAACTGCTACCCAATGCTCCAAGCTTGGGTTAGATTAAAACCTGTTAGTCACACTAACAACATAGGCAATGTCTGGCCTAGAACACAATATAGCATACATTAGGCTTCCTATAGCCGAGGCATAAGGAACCTTATCCATCTCTACCATTTCCTCAGATGTTTTGGGTGACATCATCTTGGAAAGGTGGATACCATGCCTAAATGGTAATAATCCTCTCTTGGAATCAAGCATGTTGAACCTCTTCAATATCTTTTCCAAGTAAAGAGTTAGAGATAAGCCTATTATTCTCTTCGATCTATCTCTATAGACTCGAATCCTGAGAATATAGGTAGCCTCTCCTAAGTCTTTCACCGAGAAGGTCTTAGACAACCATACTTTCATAGAAGTCATCATACTGATATCATTGCCAATGAGAAGTATTTCATCAACATACAAGAGTAGGAAAGTGAGTTGGCTCCCACTAACCTTCTTTTAAACACATGGCTCATCTACATTCTTAATGAAACCATAAGAACAGATAGCCTCATTAAAACGATGATTCCAACTCATTGAAGCTTGCTTTAGACCATAGATTGATCTATTAAGCTTGCACACTTTTGAGCTTTCCTCGGATTCAAATGTTAGTATAGAGGCAATCTTGTATTATGACATTGTATATTATCCTAAATGGCAATAAAATGTTCATTTAAATAAAGATGTTTATTTATTTGAATGTTACTCCATTAGCATTATGTTAAATGAATGTATTATCAAGAGTTAATAATATGAGTGACACATTTATTTAGTACATATGCTATAAAATTATTCGTAGTCGATAAATTAATATTTGGCTAATATTAATTTGACTATCACTTCTGTCTATTTTCCTTGATTAGTATGAGACACTAATAGTGGGAGGTAGTGAGTCTCATGCTACTTGATATGAGATATCAAAATAGATATGTGGATACTCAAAAGTTGAGTGGATTGAACATGACGTTAGATATGTGATTGTGAGGGTATTCACTTACAGTTAACGATCACTATCTAGATCATAATGGTGCATATAGTCCTTTGACCTGAGGCATCACGGTCATCCATATTTAAGTGGTTAGAGTTTGTTACCGCTTACATACCTATGCTATCCATGTATGGGTATATGGCGTGTGGTGGCTCTAGTAGGTTGATGTAGGGATGAGTGTTTGTCCAAGATGGGATTTATTACCTAGAGTGAAATGGGTTAAGGTCCTGCTCCTATCTAAGTTGATTCTTGATGAATGAGTTCATAGCTAGGACAAATATAACATGCTGAAAATGTTTCAGTACTAGAAAGTGTTTCTAGTGTTTGTTATGTTTTATCAAGAATAGAACTTGAGATGAGGTAACATGATGAAGCTATTATTAGAGTTTGACTGTACCTTGACTCTAGGCTTTGTCGGGATCTTCAATGAAGGGATTTTAGTGCATGGTAATTATGATCAGAGGGTTTATGCGAATCACAATATGCATTCATTTCTAATTGGGTAGCTGTGACATCCAATGCTAGGGGTCACTCACACTTATGAGAACTAAATGTGTATCATTGGGATTTTCACATTTAGACTTGAAAGAGTTTCAAGTAATATCAAGTGTTGATATTATTTTCTCATTGCCAATTAGACATGGTCCTATCATCGATAGACTTTCTATCATCGATATCTGATTGGAAATCAGAATCTGTGAAACCA
>CATIWO010058809.1:0-16170 GCA_949673435.1 Macaranga tanarius | reverse complement strand
TCATCTTATGGTAATTTTAGTAATTAATTGATAATTTATATTTCTTATATAGTAATTTTATAGTTAATAGGTTCATGAATTAAATGTATTTAAACTTAATAGTAGTATTGTATATTACTACTAAATACATAATTTTCTATTATATTTACTTGACATTGATTTTTCATGTTAATATTATTTTATATTATACCTAAAAATATATAACTTTATATTGCAATTAATAGTTTTTACTTAAAATAGTTTTTACTTATATACATTAATATACATTAAAAGTATGTAATTTATGCAATTTATACTAAATATACATTATAACTTTACATAATTATGCAATTCATACTAATATATATTAAAAGTATGAATTGCATACTCATGTAATTCATACTAATTGTGAATGTGAATTTATATTATAACATTCATTAATAAATAATAGTACTATTAGTGTATTTCTATTAACAATACTATCATTAAAAATATATAATTCTATTTTAATAATTTATTTTTGATTTTAATATTGAATTAGTTGTGAATAATATTTTATTTTAAGTAATTTAAATATTTGTTATAATAGTAATAATAATGAAATTAATACTTTTAATTTTGTTAATAATATATATATATATATATATATATATATATATATATATATATATATATATATATATATATATAATGAAAACTATAAAATTAAGTTCAATAATAAATATTAATATCTATATATTATTTATTCATATAATATCCGGTACTATATTTGGTTTTCGGTTCGGTTACCATACCAAATTAGTAAAATGGTCCGGTTTCATTCGGTTCGGGGTTAAAATTAATCAGTTTAATACGGTTTTTTAATTTATCGGTTCAGATTTTTAGTTCGGTTCAATTTTTTCTCCGTCTCGTGCTCAACTCTACTATTAATAGTTGTTGGGAGACTTTTGTCGTCCTTATGGTATTATCCAGATCGAACTAGATCAGTCCGAGTCCAATGGGTTCTGGATACCGATGGTTCAGACTAAAAAAAAAAAAATCTTTTGCATTTTAATATAACATTTTGACCTAATCTTCGGATTAGTACTAATTTTAACTGTCAAGCATATACAAAGAAGTATTAACCAACCAATGAATAAAAAATGAGGTGAAATCTTTCATTAAACGTTGGAATTTATTATGCATAACCGTCTTACGCAAATGGGAGATAACTTGAGAGTAACAACCTAGTTTTTAACGGTTTAAGAACTTACAACAACATAAAAGAAAAATATCCATTGTTTGAAAAGATACTGCCCAAATGAAGATGAAATTAAAAATTAATTTTTTTTTTTTCCAATATACAAAACATACAATCACGCGGGCACATTAGCTCAGAAATAGAACACATTCCTCCACAAAATTATAGCAATTTTATAAAAAAAAATGCTAATTCATACAACATAAATACACACTCCATAATAAATGTGGGATGATGAAGAACTAACACATTCCTCAATTTTTGATTTGATAGTATAAAAAACTCAAATTAAATTAAGAATTTAACATGAAATTATAAAAAAATTTAAAGAAAAGATTATATACAGAAATACAATTCATCATAATTTTTTTCATGGAGTGAGATTGAAATCTTAATTCCACATAAAATTTATATTTTTCGAAATTTTATTTTTAATTGCAAATATTTTAATTCAGATTCAAAATTTCGGTTAACTGAGAAAAAATAAAAAATGGATAATCACAACAAATTATTATTAATTACAATTTACAAATCTGAATCAACAAGAATAGATCCATGAGCATGAGATATAATAAACTCAAGAGCTTCAGAAACAAGCTCCTCAACCCCATCAACACTAGTAGTGTCCAACACCAACTTCGGCACATCACCAACATCATACTCCGTACACCCACCATACCCTTCCAATAACCTCTCAAGATCTTGCCACGTGGAAGGCTTATGCCAACTAGCATGATCACCTGCGCCACGTTGCTCCAACCTTCGACGCCAGTCACCCTTATCCAATGGCTTACATTCGATGAACAAAATGCGAGCACTGGTAGATGATGCCAAATGGATTAATTGATCGAGGTGGGACCTACGCGAGAGGGGAGAATCAAGTACAACACTAATGCCTCTGCCAACTCTGAAAAAAAACAGTGTTCTAATCAGAAACTAGAAACATCTTCTGCCAACAGTTACATTTTAGCATGCCCAGAAAAAAAAATGCAAGTACTCCATCACTTTTCAATGGAATGGGCAAACAAGCAACTAATAAAAATCTTTGCTACAAATATTACTTCTGCAATAGTTAAGCATTTAAGAAATTATTTTAAAAAATCAAGAAAATATACCTGAGTCTCAATGATTCCCTATACCACACACTCCATTTTAATTCACTTTCTTGCACCTAAAAAAAATATTAATGGTTGAGAGCACTAAATAAATTTAAAAAATTAAAGCACAAAAAAGGGTTTTTTTCCCTCAGACAAATGTATCGATTGTGTTGTCATCTTTAAGTTCTCATCATTATATTATAGATAAAACCCATCACTGAGCTCAAAATCAAAATCCATGGTATATCATATTACCTAAAAAGATCTGTTACCTAAGACTACCAGATTTTGCAGTATTCTGGCATGGGTTGGTGCTGTGCGCATTAGCTTTCTACATTTAAGGTTTGGGTTTGGGTTTGGAGCCTTCCGGCCAATTAACAGGAATGGCTTTTCTTTCTTAAACAAAATTAGGGTTGGGCCTAAGAAAATAATGCTTACGTTAGATTTAATTCAAAATGGAATATTACGAGTTCATTTCTCTTTTTTTCAATATAAAATGTAACAGCCCAAGATCACTCGGCCTACGAGGTATTGTCCGCTTTGGCACCGGCCCCAGGCAACGGTCCTCACGGTTTTGTCCTCAAAAGGCGCCTCGTGGAGGAAGGGGGCATTGTACCTTTGTAACAGCCCCAGACCACCTGCATGTGATATTGTCCACTTTGCCCAGACCCAGCCCGCAGCGCACGGTTTTAAAACGCGTCACAAGGGGAAGGTATCCACACCCTAATAAGGCGTGCTTCGTTCTCCTTCCCAACCGATGTGGGATCTCACATAAAATCACTCAATTACTAATCCATACCAAAAATATCACTTTTCTTTTTGGTGCATTATATATTATAGTGGTATCTCCCTTGCCCTCAGTGTAAAAGCTTACTGCAATGGAAGATGTGGAGGGAAGGTATTATCACTACTAGTTGGTCACTCTAATAAGGGTATAAGAGGTTATTGCCAAAATCATACAAGATCTTGTCACTTTGAGTGAGTTTTTTTTTTATATTATGTACACTAAGTTTGAAGTTAAAATGATTATTCTTACAATTGTGATTTGGCAGAGTGAGTCTATGTCAAATCTCTTGTATTCCCATCTACATTCAAGAAATTAAATTTTCTAAATTTCACTCTTAAATCTCATAAAAATTCACTGAAACTCTAATGATTGGTGAGTATGGTGACCATTTCAGATCTAATATAATCCCCTTCCCTACTAATAATTAAGTGTTAACAATTATAACCTATTAATAGTTGTTGAGAGACTTTTGCCGTACTTATAGTTCTATCCGAATTAAACTGGATTAGTCAAAGTTCAATGGACTCTGAATACCAGTTCAGACTAAAAAAAATAAATCTTTCGCATTCTAATATAACATTTTGACCTAATTTTTGGATACACTAGTACTAATTTTAACTATCAAGCATATGAAAAGAAGTATTAACCAACCAATGAATAAAAAATGAGGTGAAATCTTTCATTAAACATTAGAATTTATTATGCATAACCGTCTTATGCAATGGAAGATAATTTGAGAGTAATAACCTAATTTTGATATAACGGTTTAGGAACTTTCAACAACATAAAAGAAAAATATCCATTATTTGAAAAGATCACTGCCCAAATGAAGATAGAAATTAAAAATTAAATTTTTTTTTAAATATACAAAACATACAATGATGCGGGTACATTAGGTTAGAAACAGGACACACTCCTCCACAAAATTATAGTAATTTTATAAAAGTATGATAATTCTTACAACCTAAACACACACTTTATTTATGGGATCTTGAAGAACTAACTCATTTCCCAATTTTTGATTTGATGGTATAAAAAACTCAAATTAAATTAAGAATTTAACATGAAATTATAAAAAATTTAAAGAAAAGATTATATACAAAAATACAATTTACCATTAATGAATATGGAACCCTTCAATACCTGTAAACATAAAAGAAACCCTATGGTGAACCTGGGATCTTTGATCCACAGGGCCTCCAATGCTTAAGTCGGAAGAGTTTATTCAAAATGATTCATTTAAAAAAATATAAGCTATATATAAGCATAAGGGAAAGGCATACCTAATCCTATTCCAATTAGAACTCGTTTGATACTTCTTATTTTGTGATTAATCTTCCTTATTCGGATTGCCTTTATAGGCAAGAGTCCGAATTAGGAATCTTTATAGGCTTAAGCTAATTCTGGAACTATCAGATGTCCCCCCTACGGTATTGAATATTTATGTTCGACAAAGTTGATTTTTTGCTTGACTCATTTTCTATTTAGAAGTTATGAATTTTGAAGCACTCATTCTTTGAGTTGTAAATAATATTACAGATTCTCAGCTACTCATTTAGTTTTCCCCGAGTAAAGACTGATCGCTTCTTACCGTCGAATGTTCGCTCGTTACTTACAAATGACCAATACTTCATTTGATACTTCAGTATTTCTTACAAATTTACAAAATATTCGTTTACTCAGTTGGCCGGTTCATTTGTCGAAGGTTCATTCAAAATTAATGAAAACACATTCATAAATCTTTAGGCGTTTGAAGGACTCGTATGCACGTCGGGATCTTAACGATACTCATTTTTACCGAATGGACCCATTCAATTGTCATATAAGGAATCGCCTAAATATTTGTATTTACATGATGGCAGTCATAATGATCTAATCCACGTGTCTTCATATCCTTGGTAACCGATATGATTTTTTGGCTGCCATTGCCGCATTTTTCAATAATTGACAAGACCCTTCAGTTTTTCCCGCTTCTTTTATCTCCCAAGGCATCGATTCATTTTCAACTTATCCCAAGCGTGCCCTTCATTTTCCTTAAAATAAAGGCTCACCATTACTAAGGGTATTTAAAGAAAAAGAAAATTTCCTTTAGCTATATATACATGTGCTATCACTATCAACTCCACTTTTGATTTTCTTTTCTAGGTTCTACTGTTGCTCTTATTTTCTAACACTACCGCTAGGAGTCTGCACTGATCCTTGCCCAAAATTAAGGTCAATTCTCTTATTCCCCTTCCTACTGCTTTAATATTTCAATTTTTATTTTGCATAGAATATTTAAGAAATGGCCCCTAGATAGCCATTAGATGCCTCTGAGTTTCCTCCCTAAATTTCTAAGGGAGCTATTCACTAATTTAGGGTAAAATATAATATACCTCTGAGTTTTAAAGTATTCTAAGCCCAAAATAATTTTAGAGCCCACCAAAACCATAACAAATAAGGCAAAAATAATAGACTTGTCATTTATGCAGACTAATTAGAGGGCGAGCTTAGGTTTCCCTTTGACCTATTTTTAAAGAGATTTTTTCAAGCATATGCGATAGCCCCTGGCCAACTCCACCCGAATGGCTATCGGTTCCTTACAGCTTTTTATATGCTAGTCCACTTGCAAGGTCAAGAACCTTTTGTTTTTATATATAGATACTTTTTTAATTCAATAAAAAAGAAAGGTGATGTGACCTTCTCCCTTTCCACTGTAGATAATTTTAGTATGCTAGGGAAGCTGGATGATATTAACCAATCCTAGAGGAATCAATTTTTTGTTATTGAACATGAAACAAACTTCCAAAATATCCCTACTGAATGGGTTCACGAAGCCAATCATATCAAACGGTCTAAAGCTTACATTGAAGATGACCTTCCTTTTTTTGGTGATCTCCTCGCCCAGTGCAACATTGTAGGGGCTTCCGTAAATTTTTATGTTGAGAAATTTGTATATAGACATGAGCATCCTGATGATGCTGATTTTTACGAAGTGAAAGGTAATGTACGTAAATCTGAAGGTATTTTTCTAACTCAGAACATTTCCTTTATTGTAGATGGCTAATTTACTTGATAATTTCATGGAGGGACTTTGCAATTATATAGATGAGACTCTAGCAGTCGAAGATATAAATGCTCCTTCTTTAAGCATTGAAGATTATAGAGTCAAGCTTTCTCCCAAGAAAAAAGAAAATGAATTGACTGAAAAGCAGAAGGGTAAAAGACCAAGAGGTTTAGACAATACCTACGAACTCGCGATTGAAGGAGGTAAGATCCTTTTTAAGAGGCTGAGACTACAAGGATGTCCAAACCCCATCCTTTGGTTTGAGAAAAAGGTTAAAAACCCGAGTATCAACTCCTCCATTATATGCGATCATCTTTCTGAATGCCTTAGATTAAGGAACGACATGTCTAAATAGGATGGCCTAGATGAGAACGAACTCAGGAGTCAAATGTTTTTAAGTCTCCTTGAGGTATTTCAATAATGATTTGGTTCTACAAATTGAATAGAAGTGTAACACAATACTAGTACTCTTTTGAAGCTTCTAAATGATATTACAAGTCATAAGCTCGTAGCCTGATTATACTAATCTTACTGGTAATATTTTCTTAAGTTTTTGACATTCCAGTATCTAGAAACATCTTTTCCGTTCATTTTTTGAAGCCTATAGGCTCCTTTAGTAGTTGTTTCAGTAACTTTATAAGGACCTTCCCAATTTGGTCCTAGATTTCCTGTGCCAGCATGCCCTTTTCCAATCTCTGCCTTTCATAAGACTAGATCTCCGATATTGAACGTTTGAGGTCGTACTCGGTTATTATGATATCGAGCTACTTGTTGGTGCCTTATTTCTACTAACACTGATGCTTGCTCCTTTCGTTCTTCCAACATACCTAGGGAGAGCCGAGAATTGCATTCTTTTTCCAAGTTCTTGAAGTTCCTGGAAACCCTTAAAGATAGGGATCCAATTTCAACCAGGATTACAGCATCCATTCCGTATACCAATCGAAAAGGTGATTCTCCTTTTGAACTTCTTGGGGTTGTTTGGTATGACCAAATGATGTTATACACTTCATCAGCCCAATCACCTTTTTTTTCACTCAGATGCTTCTTGATTCCCTGTAAAATAATCTGAATGGTTACCTTCATTCGACCATTGGTCTGTGGATGAGCTACCAAAGTAAACTGTAGTTTTATATAGAGATTTGAGCAAAATTATTTCAACTTTTCATTGTCAAATTACTTTTCATTATTTATGATGAGAGTATGAGGAATGCCAAATCTACATACCACCTCTTTCTAGAAGAAATTATGAATCCTGGCCTCTGTTATTGTAGGAACAACTTCTACCTCGATCCACTTTGTCAAATGATATATAGCTATAATGAGGAACTTTTTTTTGTCCTGACGCTACTGGAAAAGGTCTGAGTATGTCCATTCCCCATAGAACGAAAGGTCATGGACTTCCTATAGGACTTTGGATGTGAGACGACAAGTACGACAGTTGAGAGTGCTTCTGACACTTATCATAATATTGTACAAGTCTTTATGCATCCTATGACATTGCAGGCCAATAATACCCCTGCAAAAGAGCCTTCTTAACCAAAGTTACTTAGGCTTCGTGGGCTCCACATATGCCTTCATGTATTTCCCTAAGAATATAATTTCCTTCATCAAGAGATACACATCTACTCCACCGATGACTGAATGACTTTCGGTATAAGTGTCCCTCTTATAAAGAATATTGAGTGGCTTTTGTTCGGATTTTTTAGGTTTCTTTCTTATCCTCAGGAAATATCCCTGATTCTAAGTATTTTATCATAAGCTTCATCCATTCAGTTATCTCACAGGTGGTTAGTATCTCATTCTTTTCAATAAAGTATTAATTCCTTGAAGGATTATTTCAAAAATTGTGTTCATTTATGAGGATTAAACAGCTTTGAAATTATTGTTGGGTTATGAATACAAATTATTTTGAGCTTATGTTTTTCAATAAAAGATATTAGCTGCTCATTGGGTAATTTTCCTATGAAATTACTCTCAACTATTTTATAAAATGATTTTCCAGATTAGAGTATGACACTAGAAGAAGAGATGACAGTTTATTAGGCAGTTATGGTATACAGGATTACTGAGGCGGAGACTTTAGTTTGCTATATTATATACCACGATACCGATGTAGAGTTAGTCTTTAGGACTATAGTCTAGCCCATTAGCACAGAGGTCCAACTGTCTGCCATCCGAGAGGAGCACTTAGATGGCATATGTACGACTTTTTACATTTTTCACGCCACCTCTACTGATGTACAGGTCACCCTCTCTTGGGTGTGATGTAGATATCTGCATATTTTGACTTTTTGGGCTTTTTGCTAGAGGCCTTTGTACACCCTTATGCTATCATTGATAGATTTTTAAGCTTAGCGGCTAGAGAGGTGGGAGAGTGTGGCCAGGGTTGGAGCTTATAATTCACCACCACCATCATCATCATATTGAGCAGGTCGGCTAGACTCCCGACTATGAGAGAGAAAGATACTATGTTCATAGATACCTATGTATTAGACTATTATTTTTATTGGCATTTGGCACTCTCATCATTATACATGATGTATATATTTTTATATTAATGATGGTTATATAGTACTACTGATATTATGGTTATATTATGAGATGTTATTTGTGTTTGAAGTGATTCGTGCTATTTATTTATATTTGGACTATTTATGACAGGAAATATTATTATTGTGATTGTGATGTATCCTAAGCAAGGATATAATATTTAAGAAATATCCACCAACATATACTTATTTTGTAGTTATATTAAATTGAATGGTATTGATTTTATGAATTGTTCATATAAGGTTAGCAACATAGAATTGTTGTAATCGAGAATTAAGAAAGTTTAAAATTTTATTCGTTAAGAGATTCTTTCTGTAACACCCGTAATTTTAGATGCACTATTCATACATTATATTTTTATGACATATAGAGTGGAGTCATGGATTATATTTAAGTGTGGGTATGTGCATGTTGGTAGAGAGGGGTATATTTATTAAGAAAGTTTTAGAGTTATTTGTCATAATAGGAAGTTGTGGATTATTGGGTAAATCCAAGCTCATTAAAGAGGTGTAGAGATATTTTGGTAATTTTTGTGTATATTTAATTAAGAGTAGTAGTATTATATTATTTGGTGATAATTATGCATTTAATTAGGGGACACCTTAGGGGGGGTATTTGGTAGATTATGATTAGTGGAGAGGTTTGTGTGTGTATATATGTTTGTTAGTGTAGAGATTTTAGGAGGTAGAGGAGAAGAATGGTTTTTGTTTAGCTTTGGGAGATTTTGATAATTCTATATATATATCTAGCAAGGATTTTGGAGAGCTTTAGAAGGTTTAGAAGTTGTTGGAGCATCATTTTTGGTAAGCCATGCATTATTTTGGTTAGTTGAAGTTAGGTTTTTATGTTGTAAATTTAGGTTCAGTTTTTCATGTGCCTCAGTCTTATTGTTTTGATTTAAGCAAGATTGGATACTCTGGAAACTTCAGAGAGTCCTCTACAGCTGTTGTGTTTTATGTTTGAGCTGATTTTACTATTAAGGTTTACTAGTAGGGCTTGACATTTTTTTGCTCGTGTTGTCAGCTCTGTTTTGCCTATATTTAATAAAAAATTCATAATAAATTATATTCATGTCCGAATTGAGTAATTCCAATTGGAATTATTAGTAGACTCATATGTCTAGTTTCAGTATTATTTTCATAATTTTTGGACTTGTGTAGACTACATTGAGATACATTGAACCTTGAGCATCAAGTTGCATTTAGTTGAGTTGAATACAAGAGTCATGCTTGCTATGTGGTATTAATGTATAATTATGTATAAGCATTGACAAGGATAGAGGAGATACCAATTACTAGGAGAGCTTTGCTTTTGAAGGAGTTGGAAGCACTTGTGTATAAGTAAATATTATATATATATATATATATATATTGAATCTCTTGAATATGAAAATTATATTATTATGAATGAATTGGCCATGAATTATGATGTGGTATGAAATGAAAATGTTAAATTGTGATTAAATATAGTGTGAAGTGAGATATGAGTATTGAAATATGAATTGTGCACATTTATATGAATTGATTGAATGTTGGTGAGAAATATGTGTGATAGTGGGGCTGAGCTGGGCGAATAGCTCCACTGATTGTGAAATCTGGGACTGAGCCGGGTGGATAGTCTCAGTAGTGGTCACATATGAAAAGATGAATTATGAGATGGACAAGCTGAGCTGGGCGCATAGCTACCCGATAATTTATATATGAGGATGTGAGGATGTTAGACTGGGACTGAGCTGGGCGGATAGTCTCAGTATGTGACCACTTATGAGAAATGCGCATATGAGGTGGTTCCGGCCGGATACCAAACTATGATGTGTAATATAAATGAATGATTTTTGGAATCATGAAATGAAATGTGATTGTTAATTGATATGTTGTGTATATCTTTGGTATATATTGAGTATATATTTGGTATATGTTGACTATATATTTGGTATATATTGTGTATATGTTTGATATATGTTGAGTATATGTTTGGTATATGTTGAGTATATGTTTGGTATATGTTGTGTATATGTTTGGTATATGTTGTGTATATGTTTGATATATGTTGAGTATATGCTTGGTATATATTGTGTATATGTTTGGTATATGAGGGAATCTTGGTTATTAAGCACTTGTTATATATATATCACTTAATTAGTTCTTGAGAAGTGATATATGTATAAATATATTAGTAATTGCTTATTGAGTCGTAAGCTCACCCCTTTGCAACTATTTTTCAGAGGATAGTTAGAGAGCTTGAGGCTTAAGTAGATAGTGACTTACAGAGGCTCGAGGTGTACTTGGTGAATCAACTCCCATCCTCATTTTTCATGCACCATTTGCATTTTGTAATAAATTATGAGCATTAGGGCATTTTGTAATGGTTGTGTGGAGATTACACTATGTGATGTGCATTATAGCAATGACTTATGTTTGTATATATGTATGATTTATGAAGTTCATAGGGATTTTGTGTTTGTGATGAGCTTATGTATATTTTGGATGAGTGGTTTGTGTATATATATATATATATATATATATATATATATATATATATATATAAAGTATTGTTTTGAAGCATATTGTGTTTGTGCATTGCAATTAGGTTGTGTTTTGAGCAAGTTTCGGCCAGAGCAAGGGAGGGGCTGCCTCCAGCCACTGGCGAGCGCCAGTGACTGGTGACAGCCAGTTTTCTGGCGCAGACATATATATATATATATATATATATAATTTCTTCTATGCTTCATTGATTAATTATTTCACTCGTTTGTTGATTTGTGATGTATAATAAACAACGTTTGTGCATGTCATGTATTTATACTTATATTATAATTGAGTATTCTTTTAAACACGTGTATGATTTGGTTGAGGCCACGTGTTGTGGGTCTCACACTTTCTGATTCTAGAAGTAATACCTTTATAATCATTAACTCATTAGTTATGTATACTAATATATTGATGATTGGTGAGGGTGTTACACATTCCTTTTGATAATATTGAGCACCCACTCAAAATACTTCTCCATATATAGCTTGGTCTATAACCCAAAGAAGTTGTCCAAAATGTATCATGAGGATAATATTTTGCATTCGACAAACATACATATAATAACTATAGGTGCATTAATAGATGCCAACCTTGTTTTGCTAGAGAAGCTAAGTTAAAAATGCAAGTGACAAAAATCAACCCTACCATCAACTTTTTCCTTATTCAATTTATCTCCTGAAAGCTAATGCAATTTCTTTTTATCAGTTAGGTCACCCCACCAAAACTGATTAATCATATTTTAAAGATCTATACAAAATGTAGTAGGTAAAGCAAAGCAAATCATAATATACTATGGACTTGCATGTGATATTGATTTAATTAACACCTCATTCCCAGCACGACTGAGCAATTTCTCTTTCCAAGCTTTAAGCTTTTTTCACAACCGTTCTTTTAAAAATAAAAAATAAGTTTTTTTGACCATCAAACTGAAGTGGGCAAATCAAGATAATTTAGATGGTGCTCTACCACTGACATGCCAAAAATTATCTGAATTTGATATTGCTTATGTTCCTCCACTTTAGAACTAAAAAAATTTTAGATTTCTCAAAATTTATCTTTTGCCCGGATTCAGTCTCATAATATTGAAGCACCTTTTAAAGAGCTTGACACTCAAACATTGTAGCCTTTGCAAAGAGTATGCTATCATAAGCAAATAAAAAAAAAGATAAGAAATAGCAGGGCTGATTCTACTCACTTTAACAGGATGGAGATGCCCTTGCAAAGCTGACTTCCTAATCATTGCTGGTAATAAGAATAAGTAAGGCGATATCGAGTCTCCTTGTCATAGACCTCTACTTGGTTTTAAAAAACCTTTTGGTTGCCCATTGATAAGGAATAAGAAGGAAGTAGTAGTCAAACAACTCATTATTAAATTAATAAAGTGAGTAGAAAAATTCATTTAAATCATCAATTATTTAAGATACCGCCATTTAACCCAATCATATACCTTACTTGTATCCAGCTTCAATGCCATCACACCTTTCTCACTTCTTATGCTATGCCTCATAGAGTGGAAAATCTCAAAAGTTACAATAGCATTTTATATGATTAATCTACTAAGAACAAAAGCCATCTGTGTTTCATAAATCAATGATGGTAACACCATTTTAAGTCTATTTGCTAAGCCCTTCAAAATTATCCTATAAAGCACAATACAAAGGCTAAAGGGCGAAGATCTTTTATAGAAACAGAAGACTTAACTTTAGGGATTAAAGTGATAAATGTATGATTTAAATTAGCAGACATAACTAAGGGTGTTCATCGGGCGGGTCGAGTCAGTTCGGGTGGTAAAAACTGAAAATCGATCGGTTCCTAGAGATATTGTTTGGCAACCGAACTGAACTAAAAAAAAGGAAGAACTGTTGGTTCGGTTGACCGAAAAAGGTCGGTAATTTCAGGTCGGAATATCAGGTTGGGCCGCATTTTTATTGGGCTTGAACATGCATAACAAATGAAAGAAAAATATACACTATAATTTAATTAGCCTACAATGTTAATGGGCTTATAGACCCATAATTTACAAAATAATGGCCTATGGACTTTACAATAAAGAATCACCCCTATTCAAGTATCTATATGATACAAATATAAACAAAAAAAAATCAACAGTTCATCAGTTGATTCAGTTTTACATTGAGAGGGGCTGCCAAAAAAATAAGTGAGATTCCATCTCAATCTCAATCAGTAGCTTCCACCCACAGCACAGAAGAATTAGGAGTAAAAACAATTGATGTTGGTGGTTCAGATAGTTAAAAAATAATTGCAGCAAATCAGCAAAAGCTAAAAAGTATCAAAGAGATATGTTCTTATCCTGCATGCAAACCATAAGTGAACCATAATTAATTAGAAATACAAAGGAAAAAATAATAACCAGAGAAAATCAACTAAAATACATGTGAATTTGAGGCTCAGGTTTTATTATATAAGACATCACATGAATACTAAATGCAAAATTCTAGCAGGAAAATAGATAATAAAGTCTAAATGGTAACCACCAAAGAAATTTTGCCCTATTAGCATTCAATTTTTGTAGAAAAAAAAGTGGTAGAAGCAACAATAATCACCATAGCCTCAAATTCACACACGAAAAATAGAACAAGTGAAAAATTGCTGAAACAATAGTCATCATCATCTCAAATAAGGAGTCCTCATTGCCTCTGCCACATTTCTATAAAAAAAAAAAGCACAACTGATATGGACTGCAGGCTGCATTTCTAATCATTGTTAATAACTTAATATACACAAAACTGTACCATAGTGAATAAGCAATAATCATAAAACTCACAAATGCTTAATTTTAGAAGTTAAAACATGTATAAAACAAAGTTAAACATGCAAAGAGAAGCTCATAAGTTAAATTTTATGTCATTTAAAAGAACAATGCCACATTTTAGGCAATGGGAATAATAATCTGCCACCAATAAAACTTAAGCAAATGTTCTTATTAATGTCAAGTAAAGGTGGAAGCTTTATCATAGCCTCCCTCATTGTTGTCTCATAATGCAATGCAATTATGCAAGTGAGAATAGAACCTTATTCGACAGAAAAATTGGTATGATATATTATAGACTACAAGTTGTTAAACACATTGGTCACAAGACTCACATCTGAGAATATGAGACAACAACTACAACTTGTAGAACAAGTTGGTCACAACACTCACATCTGAGAATATGAGATAGCAAATACAACTTATATAACAAGTTGGTCATAAGACTCACATCACATGCACAACAGCACAAGCACAATAAGTTAACAACATGCAAGCAATTAGCAATAGTAGATAGGTAGAGAAAACAGAATAAGTATACTAAGTAGTTAAGTAGTATAATATTAGAGATTAGGAAGAGCAATTTTACTAATTTTATTAGTAGAGCTAGCTAACAATTTCTATAAAGCAGTAGTAGATGAGGTGATTGAAGGGCCAATGCCCACTTAGGGTAACTCTGCCAATTAAAAAAACAACAAAAGTGGAAAAAAGAAGAGATCAGAAAAGAATGAGAGGAAAACTGAAAAAAAGAACAAAAAAACCAGAAAAAAATATATGTAGAAATTTGACCTTTTTCAAGATTCTCCAAATCCTCAATGGACTCTTTAACTAAAATTGGTTGGTTAGACATTCGAAGCCAATCTTGTGTGCAAATAAGAGCTTCCACCAATTTAGGAGAGCTCCTGAAAACATCAAGCACTCTAGCACCAGTGCTGAAAGTTGATTCAGAAGTAACTATTGAAATTGATACTGCCAAAACATCTCTTGCTAAGCGAGACTGAACAGGGAATCTTTAGGAATTAAGCTTCCACCATCACAAAACATCACATGAACCATCATCCTCAATTACGGCCTCACTTAAATACATTCCAAGCTCTGATTGTTTGCTTCCACCAAGACCAGACTTTAATTTATGCTTTTTGAACTTAGCTTTCAATATAGATAATTGTTTTCCAGAAGAACCAGAATCAACATCAGGTGGTGAGTAAGCAATGTCAACATTCATAGTAGATTGGATTTGAATGTCAGAACCAGATTCAATAGCAGAGGTGTATATTGCCTTACAGTCATCAAACAACTCAAAGAGAGATGATTTCACAAGAGAATATAGTCTATTGCCAATGTGTTGGCCATGCATTTGCAACAAAGAAAACTCCAAGTATTCAAGCTTGTTTGTGGGATCTAATATGTTAGCAAAGAATATAATGAAGTTCATTTTATCCAAATCCCTCTAGTATTTATCAAACTTGGCTTTCATATTCAACCCCATAGAAATAAGACTATCATCATCAGCTTGCTTCCACGCATTTAAAACACATTGCAAGTCAGAAATTTTAGTAAAAAATACATTAGAAGTCACATATATAGAACTAAAGATTCTAAGTGTCATGTCATAGAAATACTCTAAGTGTTGTACCATATTATTCATATAATACCAATCAAAAATATCAAGCACATCATCACCTAAGTCAGCCCTAAAAGCATATTCATTCTCATCATATTTCTCAAACACTTTCTCATACATATGTCACACCCGCTCCTCTAGCCATCGAGCCGGGTGCGACCTGCTGTACTGATACCAAACATATTATCTTAAACCTCATTCATCCAGATGGACTTAAAATAAAATTTGCCATTATACATAATACGAATCTTTTACAACAATCTCATATTTTTCATAATACAAGTCCATCTACTAAACATAAAATACGAACTTAATAATACCAAAGTCTAAAAGTCTGAGTAATTTGGCTCAACCTCTACTAGATACTGGTGGGCACCAAACTGCTCTACTAGCTACTGCTGAAACTACTCTGCTGGATCTGAAAATATTTTAAAAATAAAAGAGGGTGAGTACAGAAATACTCAGTGAGTGGACTAACTTTAAATACAATACTTTAAAGTGGGAATAATAGCTATCTCTTTAAATAATCATAAAAATATCTATAAA